>RJWK010005928.1:0-53993 GCA_004363435.1 Platanista minor
CCCCTTTTATGGCTGTTAGTAGTTGCCTTATGTATTGAGGTGCTCCTGTGTTGGGTGCATAAATATTTACAGTTGTTATATCTTCTTCTTGGATCGACCCCTTGATCATGATGTAGTGTCCTTCTTTGTCTCTTGTAATAGTCTTTATTTTAAAGTCTATTTTGTCTGATATGAGAATTGCTACTCCAGCTTTCTTTTGGTTTCCATTTGCATGGAATATCTTTTTCCATCCCCTTACTTTAGGTCTGTATGTGTCTCTAGGTCTGAAGTGAGTTTCTTGTAGACAGCATATATATGGGTCTTGTTTTCATATCCATTCAGTCAGTCTGTGTCTTTTGGTGGGAGCATTTCATCCGTTTACATTTAAGGTGATTATCGATATGTATGTTCCTATTCCCATTTTCTTAATTGTTTTGGGTTTGTTGTTGTAGGTCTTTTCCTTCTCTTGTGTTTCTTGCCTAGAGAAGTTCCTTTAGCATTTGTTGTAAAGCTGGTTTGGTGGTGCTGAACTCTCTTAGCTTTTGCTCGTCTGTAAAGGTTTTAATTTCTCCATCAAATCTGAATGAGATCCTTGCTGGGTAGAGTAACCTTGGTTGCAGATGTTTCTCCTTCATCACTTTAAATATGTCCTGCCAGTCCCTTCTAGCTTGAAGAGTTTCTGCTGAAAGATCAGATGTTAACCTTATGGGGATTCCCTTGTGTGTTATTTGTTGTTTTTCCCTTGCTGCTTTTAATATTTTTTCTTTGTATTTAATTTTTGATAGTTTGATTAATATGTGTCCTGGCGTGTTTCTCTTTGAATTTATCCTGTATGGGGCTCTCTGCGCTTCCTGGACTTGATTAACTATTTCCTTTCCCATATTAGGGAAGTTTTCAACTATAATCTCTTCAAATATGTTCTCAGTCCCTTTCTTTTTCTCTTCTTCTTCTGGAGCCCCTACAATTCGAATGTTTGTGCGTTTAATGTTGTCCCAGAGGTCTCTGAGACTGTCCTCAGTTCCTTTCTTTTTTCTTTATTCTGCTCTGCAGTAGTTATTTCCACTATTTTATCTTACAGTTTACTTATCCGTTCTTCTGACTCCGTTATTCTGCTCTTGATCCCATCTAGAGTATTTTTAATTTCATTTATTGTGTTGTTCATCGTTGCTTGTTTCCTCTTTAGTTCTTCTAGATCCTTGTTAAATGTTTCTTTTATTTTCTCTATTCTATTTCCAAAATTTTGGACCATCTTTACTATCATTATTCTGAATTATTTTTCAGGTAGACTGCCTATTTCCTCTTCATTTGTTAGGTCTGGTTGGTTTTTATCTTGCTCCTTCATCTGCTGTGTGTTTTTCTGTCTTCTCATATTACTTATCTTACTGTGTTTGGGGTCTCCTTTTTGCAGGCTGCAGGTTTGTAGTTCCTGTTGTTTTTGGTGTCTGTCCTCAGTGGCTAAATTTGGTTCAGTGGGTGGTGTAGGCTTCCTGGTGAAGGGGCCTAGTGCCTGTGTTCTTGTGGATAAGGCTGGATCTTGTCTTTCTCGTGGGCAGGTCCACTTCTGGTGATGTGTTTTGGGGTGTCTGTGGAGTTATTATGATTTTAGGCAGCCTCTCTGCTAATGGGTGTGGTTGTGTTCCTGTCTTTCTAGTTGTTTGGCATAGGGTGTCTAGCACTGTAGCTTTCTGGTCGTTGAGTGAAACTGGGTGCTGGTGTTGAGATTGAGATCTCTGGGAGATTTTCACCGTTTCATATTATGTGGAGCTGGGAGGTCTCTTGTGGACTAGTGTCCTGAAGTTGGCTCTCCCACCTCAGAGGCACATCACTGTTTGCTGGCTGCAGCACCAAGAGCCTTTCATCCACACGTCTCAGAATAAAAGGGAGAAAAATTAGAAAGAGAGAAAGAGCGAAAGAGAGAAAGAAAGAAGGAAAGAAAGAAAGCAAGAACGAAAGAAAGAAGAGGAGGAAAGAAGAAAGGAAGGAAGGAAGAAGGGAATAAAGGAAAAAAGGAAGAAAGAATGGAAGAAAGAAAGAGGCTAAAATAGAATAAAGTAAGGTAAAATAAAATAAAGTTATTAAAATAAAAAATAATTATTAAGATAAAAAATTTTTTGGAAGTTAAAAAAAATATAAAACAAAAATAAAAATTCGACGGATAGAACCCTAGCACAAATGGTGAAATCAAAGCTATACAGCCAAATCTCTCACAGAAGAATACACATACACACTCACAAAAAGAGGAAAAGGGGAAACAATAATAAATCTTGCTCTCAAAGTCCACCTCCTCAATTTGGGATGATTTGCCGTCTATTCATGTATTCCGCAGATGCAGGGTACATCAAGTTGATTGTGGGGATTTAATCCTCTGCTCCTGAGGCTGCTGGGAGAGATTTCCCTTTCTCTTCTTTGTTGGCACAGCCCTCAGGGCTCAGCTTTGGATTTCGCTCCGCCTCTGCATGTAGGTCACCGCAGGGCATCTGTTCTTCGCTCAGACAGGGTGGGGTTAAAGGAGCAGCTGACTCGGGGGGGCTCTGGCTCACTCTGGCCGGGGGCAGGGATGGGCACCGAGTGCGGGGCGAGCCTGTGGCGACAGAGGCCGGTGGGACTTTGCACCAGCCTGAGGCACGCTGTGCGTTCTCCTGGGGAAGTTGCCCCTGGATCCCAGGACCCTGGTGTTGGCGGGCTGCACAGGCTCCAGGAAGGGAGGTGTGGAGAGTGACCTTTGCTGGCACATAGGCTTCTTGGTGGCGGCAGCGTCTGTGTCTGGAGCTCCTTTAAGCAGCTCTCTTAATCCCCTCTCCTTGCGCACCAGGAAACAAAGAGGGAAGAAAAAGTCTCTTGCCTCTTTGGCATGTCCAGACGTTTTCCCGGACTCCCTCCCAGCTAGCCTTGCTGCACTAACCCCTTCAGCCTGTGTTCAGGCCGCCAACCCCAGTTCTCTCCCTGTGCTTCAACCGAAGCCTGAGCCTCACCTCCCAGCCCCGCCCACCCCAGCAGTTGAGTAGACAAGCCTCTTGGTCTGCTGAGTGCTGGTTGGCACTGATCCTCTGTGTGGGAATCTCTCTGCTTTGCCCTCTGCGCCCCCGTTGCTGTGCTCTCCTCCGCGGCTCCGAAGCTTCCCCCCTCTGCCACCCACAGTCGCCGCCTGCCAAGGGACTTCCTAGTGTGTGGAAACCTTTCCTCCTTCACAGCTCCCTCCCACTGGTGCAGGTCCCGTCCCTATTCTTTTGTCTCTGTTTATTCTTTTTTCTTTTGCCCTACCCATGTACGTGGGGAGTTTCTTGCCTTTTGGGAGGTCTGAGGTCTTCTGCCAGCATTCAGTAGGTGTTCAGTAGGAGTTGTTCCACGTGTAGATGTATTTCTGATGTATCTATGGGGAGGAAGGTGATCTCCGCGTCTTACTCTTCCGCCATCTTCTCTCCTCTCCGGTATTCATTTTTATATGGTTTTTTTCCTTCTGTGTTCTTCCTGAGTTCTCATTTTATGTATTGTTTTAAATCCATTGTGGTCTTAGTTTTTTTATTTCTGATTCAAGTTAGGTTTTTTTTTTTTAATATCTTTTAGTGTTTATTTGAGGATATTTACTGGAGTTTCACGTGTTGAATGACAGTATTTTTGTATCGGTATTTTGTTTCTGGTTGTTTAGAGGAAATTTCTTACCAGCAGAAAATCTTTCACACTTTCTGATTTTTTTGTTGTAATTTTGAATGGATGTAGTCTGCTTTATTTCTGTTTTCATTCATTTCTTGAACAGTTCCTATTTCAAAAACATCCTCTTCTGTGAGTACTCCCATCTTTTGTGACATGTCATTTATGGACCTTATTGCTTGGAGTGGTGGTAGGGAAAGATTGGTGTGCCTTTTTTTTTTTTTTTTTAATGTGCACCATTTTTTTTAAGTCTTTATTGAATTTGTTATAATATTGCTTGTTTTATGTATTGGTTTTTTGGCCGCAAGGCATGTGGGATCTTACCTTCCTGACCAGGGATCGAACGTGCACCCCCTGCACTGGAGGGAGAAGTCTTAACCACTGGACTGCCAGGGAAGTCCCAGGTGCATCTTATTTCACCTTTGTTTGTATAGGATTCTTAATTTCCTCCCCTATTTCCTTCCTTTCCTTCACTGTGTCATCTCTGTGGACTACCAGCCATCCTCTCTATATATGATTATCCTCCAAAGGTATGCTTCTCCAAGACTGCCACTTCCAGTCCTGCACACTTTCAAGGCCCTCCTCTGTATGTGTGCTAGGACTACCAATTTCTGACCTGTATTGTGTGTTTTGAAGTTAGGTTAACTTACTTTTTCTGGAAAAGATTTGTCTGTGTTTCATCTAAGTGTTTAACTCCTCTGTAGTCTTTTTTTTTTTTTTTTTTTTGCAGTACGTGGGCCTCTCACTGTTGTGGCCTCTCCCCTTGCGGAGCACAGGCTCTGGACGCGCAGGCTCAGCGGCCATGGCTCACGGGCCCAGCCGCTCCGCGGCATGTGGGATCTTCCCGGACTGGGGCACGAACCCGTGTCCCCTGTATTGGCAGGCGGACTCTCTACCACTGCGCCACCAGGGAAGCCCTTTTTTTTTTTTTTAATTGAAGTATAGTTGATTTACAATGTTGTGTTAGTTTTAGGTGTATGGAAAAGTGATTCAGTTATACATATGTATATATATATATTTTTTTCAGATTCTTTTCCTTTATAGGTTATTACAAAATATTGAGTATAGTTTCCTGTGCTATATCCTTGTTGTTTGTCTATTTTATATATAGTAGTATGAATCTGTTAATCCCAGACTCCTAATTTATCCCTCCCTGCCCCTTTCCCCTTTGGTAACTATAAGTTGTTTTCTATGTCTGTGGTTGTATTTCTGTATTGTATATAAGCTCATTTGTATCCTTTTTGTTTAGATTCAATATATAAGCAATATCATATGATATTTGTCTTTCTCTGTCTGGCTTACTTCACTTAGTACGATAATTTCTGTAGTAATTTTTATAAGACTCTTTTAGGATGCCTCTCCTCTACTTTCCACACCCAGTAAATTGCATATGAAGGAGGTCAGTGGGTAGTCTGTTAGAATGTTTTTCTACTTACTTGTGATCTGAAGGGGTGTATGTGTGTGTGTGTGTTCTCTTTATCCAGTAATGGTGAACACAAGGGTAATGTGTGGTTTGTTTTACTCTTATTATTTTTGGGGAGGTAATGGTGGTAGGAGAAATTCATAGTCAGGCAACTGCCAATGTTCTCCAAACCTGAAAATCAAGATAGGCTTTTTTTTTTTTTTTTTTTAATGCAACTTTCAGGTCTTATATATTTGAGTCTCTAACAAGAAAAGCTCTCACATGGATTAACTGTAAACATAATTTTGGCCTAAAAGACAGAAATTTAATTTTAGTCTTGGCCATTCTATATTTTTTTTGCTGTGTGCCCATTAGAAAGTCACATAACATTTTGGGGCATCAGTGTACTTCTCTATAAATTGAAGGTAGCAGCTAAGACCTTCACATGATTGCTGATATTGCTTTCATCTCTAAGCATTCACAAATATGTATCAACATATCATTCTTAGTTCTCTAAGAAATTTGGAGAAGATAGAATCCCTTTTATTCTGAGACTTATACTGCATTTTAAATCTCTGTTGAATAATGTTTTCTGGTAACAGGAAATGAGCACAATACTAAAAGCATTCCATTTTGATATAATATCACTCTCAAGGATATTTCTTCTCAAGAATGTAATATGTCAGTATATCTGTGTTCTTATCTCTTTAGCCATAGAAAAATCTCTCTATCCTACAGAAGCAACTGAACAGCATATTTAAAGTATAATTTCATATTGATATTTTAGCTTTAGTGCATGATTTTAGGTTTATTATCTATTGAACAATTTAAAATGGTATAAATCAAAATAAGACATTCAGAGGCATTTTATTTTATTTTTTTAATATTTATTTTCTTTACTTTTTGGATGTGTCGGGCCTTAGTTGCGGCATGTAGGATCTTTCATTGCGGTGCACGGTCTCTTTGTTGCAGCACTCGGGCTTCTCTCTAGTTGTGGCGTGCAGGCTCCAGAACGCATGGGGTCTATAGTTTGTGGCACGTGGGCTCTCTAGATGAGGTGCACGGGCTCAGTAGTTGTGGCATGCGGCATGTGGGATCCTAGTTCCATGACCAGGGATTGAACCTGCATCTGCTGCATTGGAAGGCGGATATACTATTGGACCACCAGGGAAGTCCCAAGGGGCATTTTAATAGCTCAGTTTTATTTTATTGAGAATTAGAAGGAATAAGTTTGTATATCTCAATCAGAGGCCCCCGTTAGTTATAAAGTCTAATGTAATATAAATATTTTTTGTCAAATAAGACATAAATTACCTCAGGACACTTTGTCTGTGAAAGAAGTTTAGAAAAGGAAACTCATAATCCTCCAGCTAAAATTTCTCAGTAATCCTTAATATTTTTCTTGGTAATTTGAAATTATTTCTTAAATTTTCAAAACTGTCTTCCAGAAAAAAATTTTAAAACTCACCTTTTTTTCAAATGTCTTCACTTGCTGAATCATATATATAGTAGGCAGCTTACTTTTAGTCTAGTTTCTAAAGCAGCCAGGGATTTCATGTAAACCTTGGTATGTGCATGTTTTCCTTCTTCAAGTTATTATTCTTGTTTTTCTCAGATATTCCTATTAGGTTGACTTACAGCAGAAAAGTGCTACCACTTTGCAGTCAAAATCATTTAAATAAATAGCATATATTATATCTGATTTCCCAAATCTGTTCTCTTTTAAGCCTATCTAGGTTCTGGTTCTTTTCTCTTCATTTCACCATTCACATTTTATTCCCTGGTGTTATTTTCATGGTGTGATCTTGCAATCATTCTCTGAGTTAGAATACGTAAGCTCTAGAAGCAACTCTTCCCTTGTTATTATGCTATAATTTGGGTAAGCTGCTCCCATATGGATAGCAGTATTTTTGCTAAATAGTTGGAATAACTGTACTTTTGAATGACCCACAGTTTTATAAAGGTTGCTAAAGTACTTTCGTAGTTAGTTGCAATTTTACTTCTATAAAAATAACTTTTTAACTGTAAAGCACATTTTTCAAGTACTAAATTCTATAAACACGTATTACATAATTTAGAACAAGTATAATGGAAATGAAATTCTTTCACAATTCAAAACTTTACTTATCCATTTTAAATTACTTCTAACCAGTATTTTTTTCCATGCATAGGGCAGATTTAGCTCTGTAGGAATTTGTTTATTTATAGATTAGATCATTATGTGCTTTCACAAAGCTTTTGGTCAAAGAACTTTTTAGGTTTCTGGTTAAAGGTGGCAACTGAACATAATCATTTATTACTGCTGTATTCTGGAACCCCACTTAAATAACAGTAAAGGAATAAAAAAGGCACGAACTCTCAAGGAGAAATATAATAGGAAAGGATATAATAGCTAAAAAGAAATGTCAATGAATTTTGGGAGCTGGAAAGTAGATGAATGAGTGGTAGTTTACCTAGCAGAGTAGAAAAAGCTGAATGCTCCCCTTCAGTTGGAAGATCTGCAAGAAGCAATTCAGTTTACATGACACAGCTGTACCAAACGCAAACCCATTTGCCTATCACATTTTTGCCTCTCTCATAGCACGTAGAAAGATATTTCACTGTCCTTTTTGCACTTATATTGGAGCCATTTGACTGAGATCTGACCGTTGCAATGTGGACAGAAGTAACATAAGCCATATCTAGGGTAAAATCATAAATTACTTTGGGCCATCCTCCTGCTCTCTCTACCTTTCTACCTAATGGTGAACTTGGAAGCCACGTATTCTAGATGGTGAATTTTTAAGATGGATACAAACTGGGTCCTTAAGTCTTCAGGTAGAAAAGAGCCTTCTAAGAGGCGGAATAACCTGCATCAAAGTCTTTGTGAAAGGAAAATGAACACTTATTTTGTTAAACCATTGAGATTTCAGGGTTTATTTGTTACCACAGTATAGCCTATTCTGTTCTAGTACAAGATTCTTGGAAGGTTTAAGAATTATAGATAGTAGTAAGCAACTCTGATGAAAAATGTGTTCAGTGTGCCTAAAAATTACTCCCTTACCTGCAGAACATCGTGTGTGAAACATCATCCTGTGAACATGCAGGTTAAGTGAAAATCCGTCCATAGTTTGTGAGAGTGTCCTGACAGCTCTTTCTCCAATCAATTTTCATAAAGCTGACAGCCCGCTCTATACACATAGTGTAAGAGATAGGAGAATTCTTATCTTAGGAAGAAGGTGAACTAAAGAATAAAGACTGATGGAGACCAACATTTGAGGGTCTCCAATAAAATGGTCTGAGTTCCACATAATCAGCCACCAAAAATGTTTACCAGTTGATGAGACCCACCTGTGATCAAAGAGCTTCCAATGTGTGCTTGTGATACTTTATTCATTCTAATCCATAAGAGCAAAGGATCATGAAAGTAAAAAAAAAAGGTTACATTTAATATTGTCAAAGTTATTAAATATTCATTCATGAAATAGAAGCAGGGTAATATTAAAAATAAATAAGTAGGAAATAAGAAAGAAATATTAGACATTAAAAATTTGCAAAATATGTTTGCAAAATAATTAATAAAAAGTTTGAAGATAATTTTGAGGAAATTTCTTTGAAAGAAAAGAATACTGAAAATAGGGGAAAAAATCAGAATTATATAGGTTAAACAAGAAGGACAAATGTGTTTAATGTTGATGTTTCCAAAATAGGAGGTCCTTCCTATAAAATGCAGTACATGAACATATATATCAAATTGACTGATGAGCTAAATATCAAATTGGAAGTATAAAACTTTTCTAGAAGACAAAATATGAGAGCACACCTTATGGCATTGGGATGGGGAAAAAATCTTGTTTGTGGTACAAAAAGCACAAACTATAAAGGGAAAGACTGAAAAACAAGCTAAAATGTTATGTACCACAAAAAGACACTATAAACAAAATTAAAAGTAAAATTATGGGAAAAGTTATTTGTAGCATATAGAGAAAACAACAGGTTACTATAAAGAATCTGTATTTCTCTCTATATATCTATTTACTGTCATTATCATCTGTTTGTGTGTACTTATGAAATTCAATAAGAAAAAGGCAGCCGAATGGAAAGATAGATGTATTAGTTTCCTACAGGTTCTGTAACAAATTACAGCAAACTAAGAGGCTTAAAATATTGCAAATGTATTATAGCTTTGGAGGTCAGAAGCCTAAAAGTTAAGAAATCTTGAAATGAAGACATTATTCTGTGTTTTTTGTTTTTCTTTTCCTGAAAGTTCTAGGGGGGAATCCGTTTTCTTGCATTTTTCAGTTTCTAGAGGCTGCCCACATTCCTTGGGTCATGTATTATCCCAGCCTCTGATTCTGTTATCATAGCTACTTCTCTGTCTGTGGCCCCTTTGCCTCCCTCTTAGACAGACCCTTATAATTACACTGGGCCTACCTGAATAATCCAGGATCATCTCTTCCTCTCAAAATCCTTAACAGTCATGTCTGCAAAGTTTATGTTGGCACGTAAGGTAACAGATTCACAGCTTTCAGGGATTAGGATGTGGACATTTTTGGGGCACCATTAGTCCACCTACCATAATGGACAAACAATATGAATGATTAATTCATAGGATAGGAAATCTGAGTAATCACTAATGATTTGAGAAAAATATGAATAAAGCTCAGTGGTTACCTGAAAAACCAAGTGCACTTTCTCAATATTTTGGAAAAAATAAGTCTGATAAAACCAAGAATTTTGAGCATGTAGGAAAGGGAAAATACCACAATGCCTGTTATATTTGTTTACATGACTATTTATGGTCTAACTCCAGGCAAAAATACTCAGGAAATCTCTCACGCATGTGTAACAACATAGAGACATGTAAGAGAAGGTTTAATACATAATCCTGTGGAATCATAAGAAATTAAGCACAACCAAAAGGTGTACTAATGGGAAAATGAATACATAAATTGCCCTGTATTCACATGGGGATATTACTCACTAATAAAAGTGAATGTACATTATCTGCGTTTATCAACATGGATAGATCTAGAAGTCATAATATTAAATGAAGAAAATAATTTCCACAGTAATATGTATAACAAAATAATATTTAAGTAAAACTTGTAAAAACATGCAAGACAATGAATGCTCTTTATGAAGATGTACATATTTAGTTAAAGTATAAAAATATGGTGGAGCACAATAAAAATCAATTCCAGGATAGTGGCTGTGTCTGGGGAAGAGAGATGGAACTGGGATTGCAAAAGACACAGGGAATTCACCTGAATTTATAATTTTTTATTTATTTAATGAAATCTGAAGTAAATTTTAGGCTTTGCTAGTAAAGTATGGGAGTGTTTATTACATTACTCTACTTTTCTGAATGTTTGAGATATTTAATACTATTTTAAAGTGGTAATTGAAGTGTTAATGAAATGAGGGTATTTTTCTGTTGATTTTTATCTTTTAGGAGCTCTGTCCTTATTTTTTTTTTTTTTTTTTTTATAGTGAAAACTTTTATATTTAGAATTAGTCAGCTGGACTCAGTTTAGATGATCCCAATTTTGTTGGCAACATCCAAAGCGTCATAGTCAGGAGCCAGTCGAACATACGCCTTCTTCTCTCCATCAGGCCTGATCAGGGTGTTGACCTTAGCCACGTCAATGTCATAGAGCTTCTTCACAGCCTGTTTAATTTGGTGCTTGTTGGCCTTGACATCCACGATGAACACTAGTGTGTTGTTGTCTTCTATTTTCTTCATGGCTGACTCGGTGGTGAGGGGGAACTTGATGATGGCATAGTGGTCAAGCTTGTTTCTCCTAGGAGCGCTCTTCCGAGGATATTTGGGCTGCCTCCTGAGCCGCAGTGTTTTGGGCCGTCGGAAGGTGGGTGACGTCCGGATCTTCTTTTTTTTGTGGCTGTGTACGCCTTTCAACACTGCTTTCTTGGCCTTCAAAGCCTTTGCTTTGGCTTCGGCTTTGGGAGGGGCAGGGACTTCCTTCTTCGCCTTCGGCGCCATCTTCGTGAAAAGGCCTTATTTTGTATGTAAAGAGATTTCCTTGCATTTCCAGAGGGAGTAACAATAACTAGAGTTATTTTTGGTTTCAGAGATTTCCTTTACAGTTGAATACTTGTGAAGTAATTTACAAATGACAATGTACTCTATAAATCTCAAGGAGGTTTAATTACCGTAGCTTCTCTTTTTTTTTAAAGATAATTCAACACTATATGTCTGTTTTATTAAAAAGGCATACCACCTTCTGTGGAAAGACTGAGTCCCAATTCGTGTATAGGCAGGAATGTTTGTTTTGGACTTTAGTTAATAAGGTGATTCTACTTGAACTGAAGGGTACTGTAACTCTGGGGAAGCTAAGCAGATCACATTTTATTCTTTTTTTTTTTTTTTTTTTTTGTCTGCAAATAATGAAACTAAGTCGCCATGTGACTAAGGTCCTGCTAATGTATTGTGATGCAAATTTCAGGACACATATTTCTGATTCACCATTTAGTGCTTATTCCACTATTTCAGTAAAAAGAAATCTCAGTGATCACATTAGACCAGGGCCCTATGTCCTACCTTTTATTATTATTATTTTTTTAACCAAGGAGGCAAGTTGATAAAAATAACTTTAAAAATAAGTAAATGTGTAATCAGTGGAACATATGTCCTTCCTAATTCCAAGAATTAGGAGCCCTTTTCAAAATTACAAAAGCCTTGGTTAATCCCTGCAACTCCATGCAAGTACTTGTACTGTTGGAATCTTACCCCTTCTTCTGGTCCAATAGGAAAAGTCAGTTCGGGAAAGATGAGAGTGACAGCTAGGAAATGGTAAGAACCAAACCGCTACTTCTGTAGACAGAGAACTGTATAGTATGGGATCTTCTTTAGGAAAGGAAGAAGAAAATCCGTCTGAGAAATTAAAACTCCTTATCTAAAAACATACACAAATTTAAAACTTTATTAAAGTTCTGTTTTCGTTTGCCAGGACTACCTTAACAAAGTACCACAGACTGTAACTTAAACAACAGAAATTAACTTTGTCACAGTTCTGGAGGCTGGATCAAGTGTCAGCAGGGTTGGTTTCTTCCAAGGCCTCTCTTTGACTTGTAGATCATTGTCTTCTCTCCAAGACTTCTCATACGCTTCCTCTGTGTGTGTCTGTGTCCTAATCTCTTCTTATAAGGACACCAGTCATACTGGATTAGGAGCCACCCCTAGTGACCACATTTAAAAGACTATCTTCACGTACAGATACATTCTGAAGCACTGTAGGTTAGGACTTTGACATATAAATTTGAGAGGGGCATAACTCAGCCAATAATAATTTCTGAAATGGCAAAACCTAGAAACTTGTTGATTAACGGCTTTCTGTTATATCATAAACCAAAAATAGATGGGCCTTCCCTCTTTCCTCCACATTGTACAGTGATGATACATTATGATTTATGTGGGGCATTTTCAAGAGAGGTTCTTCCTATTTTGTCTTGATCCCAGGCCCCCCAAATATCTAATTGGAGTGAGTGATGGTAATGGGGTATACATTGTTTTTTTCATTTTGAAGAGGATAATATGATCTGAATAGACTTTTAAAAAATATTGGACCAAAGGTTTATCTTATATCATTGTGAAATTTGAAAGCCATACTAATCCTCTATGGCTTCATGATGAATATCAGTATGGAAATCTCACTATATTTTACTCATCACTGTGGCCAAATATGAACATATTTCATTCTCCCCTGCACACTGTCTATTATAATCCATCTGTTGGTGGCTCCCTTAATCTACATACTTTCCCAAGTCAGAAATTTGGAAACATTTTAATACTTCTCTCTTTTTAAACACATACAAAGGAACTATTGCCAAACCCTGTGTATTATTCCACCAAGTTTCATAGGCTCAATTTTGGAAGTCAGTGTTCGAACACTGACCCTTTCTTTGATTTACATTCCTGTCAAAATTATCCTTTTCTTCCCCAAAGTAATGGATGCCTTTGACTGAATAAGGGAAATACTAACAACAACAAAGTGAAAAAAAGAGAAAAAAATGCCAATAATACTTAAAATATTGTCTCCCTGCATGAGTCTGATTTTCTCCCTTTAAAATTATTTAATGCTCAACTAAATCCAAATTCCTTAGCCTTTCCAGAAATCCCTTTTGAAGAACTACGTACCTAATATTTATCCACATTCTTCCTTGAACTTTATGTGTCATAAAATGGACACATTTATGACAATTGACAAGTTGGCTTTTACTTTCTCCCATTGGTGTGCTTGTGAGTATTTGACCACCAGCTTTAGGGGTTGAAGGGGTCAGGGTAAGGTAAAGGGACTTGATTTATAGCATCTGCTGGTTTCTATAGTGTAAATACTTCCACCATGGCTAATTTTAAGCTACTTACATGAAATCAACAGGCTTGCAAAATTCCTGAAAATTTTACAGTTGGTCCTTCTTAAACAGTAAATCCAGCTCTAGCATACCACTGGTTCCTATACCCATAAATTTTATCTCAGGGCTTCAAATATGCTACTTCCTTGAGTTAAAATAGCCTTCTTTCCATGCCTGAGAAGTTCCCATTAATCTTTTAAAATGCAGCTCAGATGTCCTTCTGTCTTAGAACCTGCCTCACCCCTACCCCCAGCTTTCCCAGGTGGTCTATCACTGCCTCATCAGTTTTTCTCCTCATCATTGTAAGTGCTTTTATGCTGAGTTCATCACATTATCATGTTATCTTTTTATTTATCTGTTTTCCAATTACATTGTTAGTATTTGAAAGCACTTCAGTTTTGCAGATGAGGAAACTGATGCGCAGAGCCTAACAGTATGGGGAAACATAATACCACGTTTATTTATTTTTTAATTGCTCAGGATTTAAAAGAATGGACAGAATAATACTCGAAAGCTTACATTTACCTTTCTTTGATCTTAGACAAATGATTTAGCCTTCCTGACCTTAAGTATTGTCACCTACAAATGGACATAATAATATGTATACTCAAGAGACTATTGTAAGAAAGTGCCTGTGAAGTACAGGACAGTGTGTGACACCTAGGAACCACTGAACGAAGGATAACTCTAGGCTGTACCAGAGGTGAAAGCGCATGAGAATAACCTCCATTATTTCTGATGATGCTTTGGACAAGGTACAGTGTGGACTTACCTTACACGTGTCTTGCAAGAGTGAAATAACTTCACAGTTTCAGATGAAATAGAGCATTCATTCTTAAAATGTATGTCCTTCAATATTTTATCATGATGCCTCTAACATTTAAAAAAAATTCTCCTACTTGAACGCTACCCCAGATTTCAGGTTTTTTCTTTTCATCCAGAATAGGCACTTCATAATGTTGGCTGTACCCATTTAGCCTACGGCCTACTGTTTTCTGTTTCTTTTCCTTCAGCCTTTGCATGCAAGACTCCTTGCCTGTGACCATCCAGTCCTGCATCATGCCGAAAGACTGCGAAACCACCGAGTGGTCCTCCTGGAGCCCCTGCTCCAAGACGTGCCGTTCAGGGAGCCTCTCGCCAGGATTTAGAAGCAGGAGCCGGAACGTGAAACAGGTTGCTGTTGGAGGCGGAGAGGACTGCCCTGAACTTCTTGAGAAAGAGGTCTGCATCGTTGAAGGAGAACTTTTGCACTCATGTCCCAGGTATTGTGTATTCTTTGGCATGAGTGTTCAGTTGTTCTATATAATCTCATTTTATGTGGTATAGAGAGGTTAACAATAACTGTAGCTGTGACTTATGACTCAGTGCAGAGTTTCATATTAGGCAGTAAAGCCTAGGGGGGTAAGAGCATGGGTTGCCTGGGCTCCAATCCTATTTCTAATTATGTGATTGTTATGACTTTATAATTTATGTGAATTTTGGCAAGTGACTGAAATCTAGCGCCTCAGTTTACTTTTCTACTAGCAGTACTTACCTCATCCAGCACCTGGCATATCATAAATGCTTGATAACCATTAGTTATCATTACCTGACATGTCACACCTAATTTTTATGGCAACCTAAGAAGCCATTCATAAGCATCTTCATTTTGCAAATAAGGCCATTGATGCTCAGAGAGATTAAATAACTTCTGAGGTTACATAGTTAATGAGCGACAGCCGCCTGATTCTAAGGATGCTCTTTCTCTGAAAGTCACTGCTGCTCTGGGCATTGTTTTTATTTCAGAGTCCCTAGGGAACCAGAGAATGCTGAGAAAAGGGTTGACATAAATTAGTAGCTAAATTTGATATCTTGATATTGGTTATATTTTGCCTGATTGTGTAGCCCTTGGTGAAGACTTCCAGTGCATTTTCCTCTGGTTGTTGGCTTACCGTGGGCTCAGTCTGATAATGACAGAAATCACTGAGGCTGGCTGTTTAGAAGTCTGTTGGGGATGAATATGTAATAATTCCTGCTGGACAGCTGCCCCGAACTGTATCTTAAATCTGTATTTTAGATTTAAATAGCTATTTTAGATAGAACTTTTCTATAGTCTCTGAGATTTGAGATCAGTCCCTCGGTGAAAAATAAAATGAGGCAAAAAATAACTTCTTGTAGAAATTAATCATCTGGGGATATGTGAAGGGTAAGTGGGTTACAAACTCAGCTGGTGTTGTTGATGGGCCTGGTTATTCCTTAAACCTGAAATAAAGCAAGTATGGGCGGGGCAGAGGTTGAGGTTGGGGGTGGGTATACAGGAGCAAGTTCCTGTTTACATATTCATAGTCATTCACTTCCTCCACCTCACCACTGAAATCAGGGTCGATTCAACATACTCCTTACATATTGACTGTTCATTTTTTACTAAGATGACTCCTTAGATTTACATCATTTCTTGCTGAAAAGCGGAGAAAGCAGATGTAGTTCGCAATCCTTGACAGATTAACCTGTTGTCACAGAATCCTCCCTAATTGTATTGAGTTTGTGTCCAATCTTTCAAGACACTAATTTGGGACAAAACATGGGATTGGAAAGAAAACCTGAGGTCTCTGTCCCTTTTGAACTTGGATAGTCTTTAGGTTAGAATTGCATCGCCGTCACACTTAAACTGTGTGTCCTTGGACAAGCTCTACAACTTCTCTAAGACATTTCCCTCTTCAATAAAAGTGTCTAATTATACTGCCTGTGTTGAAGGTTGAACAGCTACAGGCTAGCACTGTCTGTCCCAGTGCTCAGCACATGAGGCACTACACGAATACTGACCCTTACTGTTGCTCTTTGCAGGTGGGTTTTGGTTTCATTTCCTCCAGTAAGAGAATCCCTCCTTTCCTTGGAAGGCATAGTGTAGTAATTTAATGGAGTAGAAAGTTATTTCTTCTGGGTGACTTGGAGACTTTTTTTTCCCCGTGGAGGCCTTATTTAGGAGGGTTCTCAATGTTAGGCTGCTAGGAATAGAATCTGGGTTTAATGATGACCTTGACCTTGGCACCTTTTTTCTTCATTCCTTTCACAGAATGGCATGACCTCTTCCTTATATTTTTAACAATTTTTTGATTTATAGACATCCCCCTATTTTTTTTTTCTTCTCTTTTCTTTGTTAATAACTATTATGATTCTCTTGGAATCATCAGAGTGGTGCCTCCTTGATGATGTTGAGAAAGTTGAGTTGGATAACCTTTTGTTAAAGAACGATTACCTTTTATTGAGCATCTACTGTTGGCCAATAACTATATCAGAGATTTTATAAAGATTATTTAGAATAACATAGAATGTATTATCCAACTAGAACATTTTTGAGAGTAAAAGGGATGTGAATCGGTACTGTTCGGATTCAAATTGAAGTCCATTTGACTTCAAGGTCAGTGCACTTTCCAATACATCACACTGACCCTAATGATAATCATAGTGAAGACACACACCCAGATAAGGGTATAGACACACATATACATGTATTCATATATATCATTTTTTTCCAACAATATACCGTGGAATGGTAATACTTCAAGGTGTACCCAAGATTAATTTCTGTATTTTTCATTTGATTGAACCGTAACAACCGAAAACAGGGCCTGACAAAGTTCACTGGAGATGAACCTGGGCCTCTAGTTCTGCTGTTTGGAAACGTTACTGAGTATGACATTTCCTAAAAGCCTTCTCAAATAGTGAATTTGTAGGAAATAGGAGTCTTCGAAAATTCACTGAATTCCAACCAGTGTTTCCTAGGGAGACTGATGTGTTAACTAATGATTCCACTTTGTGGTGGAAAAGAGCATGTATAAATGATAGCAACAAAATTAACATTGGCTGACGTTTTTATTTGTCTGAAATCCGAGCTGTGGCCTCTACCACAGGAAAGCATAAAGGCCGTGTGCTAACTTTTGTTTCTACTTGGACACCAGTGATTAAAATTCATTGGGAACAAGAGAAAATGGAAACAAAAATCTCTTAGGGAACAAAAATGTCCATTTTTCCTTTCCCAGACTTCATGAGCACTTCATATGCATCAGGCAATTTAATTCACCACCCTTCTCCCCAGCAGGGGAATGTCCTCTCTTAGAATGCGGTTTGGCTTTTACCCTTTCACCATATTTGCTATAGGAGATGTGTTCCTTTTCTCAATAAATATACTCTGAGCTCTTCCTATGTGCCAAGCAGTACGTTAAGTGTTTCTGATACCTCAGAGAACACATTAGACAAAGTTCCCTCCCCCTTGTGGGACCTAAATTTTAGTGAAGATATACCAAATAAATAAAATAAATAAACTATATACTTTGTGCACAAGATATGGAAAAAATGAAGCATTGGAGGAGGGTAAAGATAGAGGCTTCCCGGGTGCTGTGATGGGGGATCAGCTCAGGTTACAGAATTAAGGAGAGTGTCCTTAGAGAAGCCTCATTTGAACTAGCAGGATCTGGGGGGAGGACTTTCAGGAAGTGAGGAAATTAGCCTTTCAGGTAATTAGAGGAAGAATATCCCAAGAAGAGATAAGTTAGAGATGTGCTCTGGCTCCTGCATGTTCATAATGCTCACAATGGTTTTTAGTTGCATAGCTTGGGGGCTACTCATCTCACCAGCTGGACTCCACTGATCAGCATTTTCACTATGAACACTATGTGTGCCAATCCCTAAGGCATGATTCCATGAAAGGAAATGTGACCATGAGGAACCCCTTCTCGAATAGCTCCCTGAGACTGAACACTTTGGAAGCGCCTCAGGGCAGCTAGCATAAGTTAACCTGAAAGGAGACAGAGGCCAGCCTATGTTAAGCTAACTTGGGAACTTTTAGAACTACAGTTGATCCTTGAACAGCAGGGGTTTGAACTGCACAGGTACTCTTAGTTTTGAGTAGTTAATGCTACAGCACCACATGATCTGAGGTTGGTTGAATCCATAGACCCAGAACCAATGATGCAAAGGGTGACTATCAGTTATAGCAGATTTTCTGACTGCATGGAGGATTATCACTCCTAACCCCACATTGTCCAAGGGTCAACTGTATAAGGGAGTTAGCATCGTCTCAAAAGGTCGTCTCAAAAGTATGCTATTTTTGACCAAGATGTATAGAGACTCCATGAAACCCCTTTCTTCAGTATTATACAGTCTACTTGAAATTTTGTGCTTCCCCCCTCCAACATAACACTAAGAACTCACGCTGTACATTATGGGGTTGGGATAGAAATGGGAGAGATGGGACAAATCTGCTTGTCACTTGCTACCTTTTCTCTTGGTGTGTTTACCTCTTATCGTTGTCATCATGGCTTTAGGCATTATGTTACTCTCTGCCTCAAAACACTGAAAGATATGTGCTTTATAAGTTGCCTTGGCACTTGGGTTCTTTCTTTTGTCCTAATTAACATCTAAAGTATTAGATCCTACGTCTCAACTAAGAGGGAGGTGAAAAGCATTCTAAGACCATAAATGATCAGGTGGCCCTGTTTACTGGCCAGCATAAGGAAAGGCAAAGGACACAGGTAGCTGAGACATGACTTGATGCTGGAACAGCTACGACTCCAGATCCTTCGTGCTTAAGCAGAGAGCTTGTTTTGGCTGAAGACACTGTAACACACAAGAATACTGAAAAATGTCAACATCTTTCTTGGAAGCGACACCTCAGATGACCTACCAGCAACTTCCACCACCTCACCAGGAGGCTTTCACACCAAAATGGCTGTTCTACTTCTTAAATGATCATTTAGAGTTTAAAACTGAATATAAAACAGTGCTGTTATAAAGACCAACATAGGGTAAAACTTTAAAGACGATCTCAAGGCAGAAGCTGCATGGCTGATAGTATTACATAGACTGTGTGATATTACTGCACAGAAAAGCCAATTTCCTAAACATTGCTTCAACACTCCAGTCTGGCACTGAATAGATGGGGTCTCATAATTTGTCCCTCCTTATCTCTGGTATGTATGAGTTTATTCTGGGTGAACTAGAGATTCTTCAAAAAGGTCTGTCTGTGCAGACTCATACTGAGAGATCTCTCTGGGTCTCCTGCATCCCACTTCGATGTGCTTCTAAAACAACCCCCTGTGACCAGCCTGTTTTTTCCTACCACCTCTTCAAGGCACTGAACCCGATTTTAGATTTTCTAAAATTTAAAATTTTCTCAAGTTTTCCTTGAGAAACCTCTGGGGATTAGTTGATGGATTTTTTAGATGAGTGTTGAAGCCAGGAATGGTGCCAGCAGAAGGGATGGTGAGTAAAACTTGGCTTGGTAGTTGGCTTCCTCTGCCCATTGGAACGAAGTGAGTGCTGGAACAGGGTTGACGTGTCTTGAAGAGATGTTTGTTCAACACCTGCTTCAGACTGTCACTGTGCAAATTGCTGGAGAATTCAGGAAATTTTAGTCTGTGTTCACTTAGTTTATTCGTCTTCAGAATCCTGTGTAACATACTCATTAAAAACTAGAGCATCTTTTTTTTTTTTTTTTTTTTTTTTTTGCGGTACGCGGGCCTCTCACTGTCGTGGCCTCTCCCGTTGCAGAGCACAGGCTCCGGACGCGCAGGCTCAGCAGCCATGGCTCACGGGCCCAGCCGCTCCGCGGCATGAACCCGTGTCCCCTGCATCGGCAGGCAGACTCTCAACCACTGCGCCACCAGGGAAGCCCTTAAAAACTAGAGCATCTTGAACTGATAACCATGTTCTTTAAGAATGTTTCATAGTTAGTAATGTCCCCGCACATCATTCCAAACATATGTATCTGGATTTTTTGTTAATGCCTTTTTCTCCTCTACTTTAGAGCGGGTAGCGCCTTTAAAAGTGCCTGGCTCGGAGTAAATGCTCAGCAGACAATGGATGAATCATTAACTGTGGGGCAGATCCAGAACAATATTATGCACAGGGTACTTTATTCCAGGCTGATACTTATTATATGATGTGTGTGAAGGATTCAAAGTCATTTCTTATAAAGAGCATCTAAAATTAGCATCATCACAGAGATTACATAAGGATGCCTACCCAGGGAAGGAATAAACACACAGAGCTCGATGTGACTTGGTCCCCAGTGGCTGCCTTGCTTTTGCTAAGTGCGTCTGGTTTTCCAGATAAGAAGTTTCTGTCTTCATTGGTTATAAGAGTAGCTTTGAGAAGGATGAGTAATGAGATCACAATCTGAATAATGTAAGTTTGCCTTCTGGAAAAGAATGACACACATGTCACCTACCATCTCTAATGTATCATTTCAATTGATCGTCTACCACAGCACCTAACACCCTGCACATAATAGAAGCTCAATAAACGGTTGTTTAATGAATTAATGGGTTCTTTAAGGAAGCTTTTTTAAAAAATTGTTTTAATTAAGCAGCTCTTTGCAGGACTTGAGGAGTAAAGGAGTCATGAGCTGGAACCCTCAGGAGAATCTGCTTCAGGAAAGACACGACAGTTTCAAAGCATCTGTAAATTGTTTCAGCAGAAGGAGACTGATGCCTTTTTACTGAGTACTGCTTTTACTGGTGCATATTGTTTCATGAGTTCCCATTGTGCCACTTTCAGCTCTCCTGGATGGAAGATCTGTTTCCCTGTTAGTGTAAGAAAGTTAATGTACTACTAAGTGCTGTGCGTAGTGATAGAACTCTATTAATAATACATATGTGGAGTTTGGCTAGCAAAACCATCTGCCAAAGAGCAAAGAGCTTTGCACTTCAGAGTAGTTTTCCATAATCAATAGTCCCACTCTATTCAATAAAAGATTACTAGAGCGTAAGATGTATAAAGCTTGATTGGCTCCCTTTATTTTGGTCGTCTGTTCAGCAAAAAATGACAAGTTAATTCTTTTCTAAATGAATTTACAACTTTAAAAGGACAACAGATATTATCATAAATTAGTCTTGCTGCAGTACACTGATTTTTAATATACGTGCATTTAATTTGAATACCTTGCACTAGGGTTTCAGTTCCAAGAGTGTTTGCAAATCTATATGTGCTTAGTCAAAACAGAACCATTCACTAAGGCAATTATACTTTCAGTTTGTCATCATTAAATCACTTAAGACTCTATTCCATGTTGCTTTGCTTTAAATCTAAGCCTTTAGAAGAAGGAGGAAAGAAATTCACATTTTGTAAGCAATTCTAAGTGTTCTGAAAGTGACAAAGCATGCATTCTAAAGGGCAGGGGTTGCTATGAAACTCTGATGGTCCTGCCATCCTACTGCTATTAGAATCACTTTATGTCAGCTTAGTAGGATGGAAGTCTTTTAAAAATAGCCACTAAATGTGCCTACTTTTCTAATTTTGGCTTTGCTAATTTAGGATATCTCTATTCCTTGCTTCAGAACAATGCATTCATTCCTTATTCCTTCTGCCCTCCCCCCATCAATTTAGAGACTGGTTTGAATACAGGATTCCTTGGGTTAGACAACATCACTCTCAGGAAGACAAGCTGGCTACCTGGGCGATTGAATTTCTGGCCCTTGAGTAGCTTTTCCTAATCCAGAATTTGTCTCCTCTATCTCTTCATGGGAATATGTATTTCCACCATTAGAAATTTCTTTCTTTGGCTTAATCTTGGTTTCTTCTTTTAAACTGTGTATACTTTTTTAGAATGATAAAATATTTAATATTAACTTTTAATATGTATCTTGTGAATACATTTATTGATCATTTCCTAAGAATAGACTTAAATTATGGGGTACATATGAAGAAATTGGGCAGTGAGTTCCAGGTGTGGGAGAAAGCTTCAGAAAGCAGGTTCTAGAAGGTAAATGAAGAAAAACTGAATTTCACAGTTATAATACATGGTTGCCCTGATGTCTGAGCTCTTGTCCCCTTTCCTGGGCTGTCTCAGGTTAAGAATTCAGTGCCAAGCAATTGTGCTGCTAGTACTTGGGACAAAAGCAATTTGGAAACATTCTTCACTTCTCTCTTTATCTCCTGTCCACATCTAATCCATTAGAAGGCTGTCTCCACCTTCACAGTGTATCCAGAATCTAATCACTTCTCATCACATTCACTGGGACTGCCCCAATTAAAGCCCCACCATCATGTCTCCTGTACTGGCAAAGGCCTCCAAATTCCTCTCCCTTCTTCCACTCCCCTATAGTCTATTCTTTAATCAGTGGCCAGGATGATTCTTAAAAATTTAAATCTCATCATGATATGATTGCCTTCCTGAAAACTTGGCAGTGATTTCCTAGCACATTTGGAGTAACACTCACAACCCTTCCTCAGCCCACCAGGCTCTCTGTAGCCTGGCCCCTGAGTGTCTCTCGCTCCCTCTCCCTCCTGCCTTGAGCTGCCTATCCCACCCACACTGGCCTCTGTGCTTTCCTAGAAAGTGCCAAGCACTGCCCTTCCCTGGGACCTTTGAACATGCTCTTCTTTCTGCCTAGAATTCTCCTTGTCCACCTTTTCTTATGCCCACTGTTTCATCTTATTCCGGATTCTGAAGACTTTCCTGGTCATGGCACTGAAATAGCTCTCCTCCTCCATCTCTCTCTGATGGACATGTTACTGATGCCGTGCTATGTATAGGTTCACTTCTGTCTGTCTGCCCCACTAGAAGATCATCTTCCCAAGGTCAGGGGCTTTGTCCTGCTCACTGTATGCGTTTCTATTGTCAGAAATCGTACTTGGCACACAGTTGGAGCTCAAGAATTAGTTCTTGAAAGAAAGGAGGAATGAACACATGGTTGAGTAAATGATTTGCTTACTCTTGGGCAGGCTTATTTTGTTCCTAGGGAGCTAGGGAGTCCTGCTTTTTGGTTTCTTCTGCCATCCATCTCTCATACATACCTTTACATTAACTGAGATATTCTTTCACAAGTTGTTTCCCCTGTGTATTCAGTATATGAGTGGTTGACAGTGTTCTCTGTCACTAATGGTGGGGACATTGGAGTCATTTTGACATGAACAGATGATGGCAGGTTTACCTAGCATTCACAGCGACCAGGGAGCAAAATGGAGAATTTGACTTCAGGGCCTTGAAAAAGCATTACTCTTCAAAAAAGGTGTTATTGCACCATTCGGTGGAAATTTGAATTTTTACAATTAGAGATTCCTTGATTTGGCTTATATTTTGTTTCTCTTTTTAACTTGTACTTATCTCCTGAAAGTGCTAAAATGTGACCCTATGTGACCACAGTGTTCGAATTATAAAGTGATTGGCTGTATGATATTCTCAAACTGTCTTTGTGTTTGAGACTGGAAGGAATATTATACTGGCAGTGTAAAATATTACTGGTCAGTTGTCAGTGACAGTATCATTGTCATCAACTGATGATATTTTTTTGCTTCATCCCAGAAAGCAGTTCCTCAGACAAAGACCAACATTTATTTGTCCTCATCATGGCTGGGCAGGGAGCTACCTGTCATCCACGGACTTGCTTTTTATATTCGCAGACCAAGTTTCATGAGTTTACCATTCACCGTTTTAATCTACCAGAGAGGCATTTCATTAAGAAGATGTGCTTTAGAATCAGATATACTTGTCTTTGCATCCTGCTCTTTCACTTACTTAATTATGTGACCTTGGAAAATGTCTTATTCTTTATGCCAATTCTCCCATCTGTGAAAGAGGAAATGATATTTTTTTCATAGGCTTGTTGGGAGGATTACATGAAGTCATGCACCTAGATTTGTTAGTGCAGTGCCTGGTACTGAGTAAGCATGCAGAACATTTGGGATGTTATTATTACTTGGGGGATTTGTCATGATACCCTAGAAGCCTGAATAAATGAATGCTTTGTCTATCCTGTTCAGCTGGAGTGTGTGACAAGACAAAAGGATCCTAGGTCACGTTCATAAGGGGCTATGAGGATCAACTAATTGTTTTCATGTCATGGCCGTTTACTTGAGGCATTTCTACAATTGGTTTCAAAATGCTGCTCACCCACAAAAGGCAGGACGCTGGCCTTTGAAATGCCCTCTGTTTCCCTCCTAAGCAGAAGGACAAAGTGAGGCTGGGTTGAAAGGCATCAGAGTTGGGAGAGAGAGGGTGGAAAGGCCTGATCTTTGACGTGGACTTAGCCATTAAAGAGAATGCCCCCGGCAGTCAGAAAGCCAAGTTGTCCGGAGGCTGGAGGACTATCCCTGTAACAACTACTAAAGGAGACAGCCAAGCAACGTTTAGCTGAGCGGTCTCCTTTGATTTCTTATTCTGTCAGATCCTAGAGACACTTTCCCAGGTTGGTGGAATTCAGGCTGTTCAGTTTTCATGGCTTCTGGGTGATTTGTGATTAAACATAGATAATGCATTTGAAAAAAATAAAGAAAAAAAAAGACAGACTATGAAAGGATCTGCATTTTAAAAAGGAATTTAGAAGCCCTTCACTGGTGTGTTTTTTCTTTTGCCTCTTTCTGGGTTGGTATTTTCTCTGAGGTAGTAAACAATAGCAGTAGTGATAAATGTCTTCTATATCTTTAGAGAATTCATTGTTTGCCAATGAATAGAATTTGGGTGTTTTTGGTTAATGAGCTACCAACAGGGTTTTTGTTACATTATATATAAGACTATATATATATATATATATATATAGTCATTAAATTTTCCTTTTCATTTTACTCCATAATGACTTCCAAAATTCCTCCATTGCTAATTCTTATAGGATCATGATAGATTAATTGAAAAAGCAATTTATACAGCATGGCCCATTTCTTTCAAACAAGTGAACAAATTACTGTGACTTGCTATAATTCTAAACTCTCTAAGTTTCTTTTAGGCTCTTTGCTGAACTTTGGTTCTTGGAAGTTAGACCATGGCATTCCTGGATCCTTAATATTAGGACTTTGGATGAAATCAATTAAATTCTTATAAGTACAGTGTTAGGGGTGTGTGTGTGTGTGTGTGTGTGTGTCTGTCCTGTGTCAGCAGGGGACAAAAGGCCGGTGTAGAAGGACACAAGGAAAAAGGGAATTAACATTTATTGAACATTTATTATACTCCTTGATTCACGTTTGGTATTATTATGCCTATTTTACAAAATAGAACTCAGTGAAAGTCACATGACTAGTAAGTGGCAAGGCTCAGATTCAAACCACGTAGGTTTGACTCGAAAGCACGCTTGCTGTCTATACTGCACTGCCCCTTTTTTCCTACCTTATGAGCTCACTGTATCATAGGAGCCTTGGAGTCAGGGCTATATCTGACCTCCTTAATAGACAGAGAGCTCTTCTTTTAGGGAATCATTGGAGGAAGAGGGTTTGAAATGAGAATGTGATACCCATCCAATAGCCCACCCCTACCTCACTGTGCCTTTCCCTGAAGTCCAGAGACAAGCGAGCTACCTGCACCCTGAGACTCAGAGACACAAGAGACAAGCCTTCTGCCTGGGTCACCATGAAGCCAAGGGTGACAACTGTGTCTAGTGAGGAGAAAGGGCTTTGGAGCATCACCTCTGGAGAAGGACCATCTCTGGGAAGACCTGGACTTTCCTCGATCTCATGCCCAGGAATTAGAAACATATTATTGTCTATATTCCCCTAGTAATAAACAGGACCTGAACTCTACATTTCAGACTCTTGCCCAGCCCGGTGACTGATTTTCACTTGGAAAACCCTGTGAAGATCAAATAGTGAGGCAGAGGGAGAAGAATTATTACAACAAACCCCACAGGATTGTCCAAATTCTTTTTCTACAATGGGCTTTTCACAAGACTGATGATCCTCGGCTTTCAAGCTTTCTAGAATGATGACACTCATTGTGAGAGGCTTTGCTCACTCTTAGGTTTCTGAGAGATTTGCTTCCTGATTTTGATGTCTGTTACTTGATTTCATTTTTACTCTGGTTTCTGTAAGACCAGGGCCTTGGTGACACATGTTTATTTTTATTGCTACTTTTTCTTTTAAACAATCACATAACTGAGAAAACTTTCCGTAAATCTGAAATGGGACAGCGGATATGAGAATGTTCTTAGGTTTGGTTTACTGTTCAGAAGCTAATGAGTCTTCTGGTATTTATGGGAATGCTGTAGGGTTATGTTAATGCTGTGGGCTTGAGGAATGCTGTAATAAGCCACGAAAGGAAATTCTGTCTGAAATCATTCTCCAGGTATGAGTGTAGTGTTGTTATGGTTGTTGTGTTTTCCGTAAGTTATGTACAAACTTCCCTGTGTTTTTTCCTTTTATTTGTGTGTGTGCGTGTGTGTGTCTATCAGTGTGTATCTCAATCAGTTGTAAACCTGGAAGACATATTCTAAATCAGTATAACCATGGCATGTCTATATATGTAAAAAAAAAAAAAAAAAAAAAAAAGTACTTGTCAATTAAATATAGTGGCGCATTGTGAACTCATTTTTAATATGTATACCCTTATCTTAGTGGAGTCAAACTGATAGAAATACCTATATCAAGAAGGTTGAAAAATTGGAGGTAATCTCTGTCCATTTAAACTAATATGTTCAGACATTCATACACTGGCCTACTAATTAAAAAAGAAAGGCCAACTTTCACACAAAGTCATCTAGAGGTTTGTAAAATGAAACCCCATGACAAGTTTACCTGCTATGAATTAGGCTCAGTTGGTTTCCAGCTCCTTCCCTAGATTCTGTACTCTCTTAGAGCTTTAAGGCTGAGACGTATCTACTGTTTATCCGTATTTCCTTCCTTCGCTCCTCTGGGCCTGTGCTATAAGCATGATAGGCTGCTGTGATTTTTCTGTAAGAAATAAAAAGGATTTAGTATTCAAAGCTGGTTAAAAGTCTTTATCCATAGGCAAAGATTTGGTACTAGAAAGTGAGATGATTACGTACATTTGATGTTGATGACTTAAGTTTCCTGTAGAATTTTGTATTTTCCTTACTTCTTCTTCTTCTTTTAAACAAATCAAACCAAACAGGTATTCCTGGAGGACCTCTGAATGGAAAGAATGCCAAGTCTCTCTCCTCCTCGAGCAGCAGGACCCCCACTGGCATGTGACGGGACCCGTTTGTGGAGGTGGGATCCAGACCCGGGAGGTGTACTGTGCCCAGAGCACACCAGCATCCACGGCACAGAGGGCCAAGGAAGGTAGGCAGCCAGTTCTGGGGACAGATTCTGCTGCTGATTGGAAGGGAAATCAACACCAACACCATTATCTCATATTCTCCTTGATATAATGGACTGTCAGCATTCACAAATTTAATGTTTTTTTGACTCTTTACAAGCCATCCTTAAGTTCTGTTACTTGAAGTAATTTGGAATGGTCAAAATAGTACTGCTAATAATATCAGTCTGAAAGGATCGTTGTGAAAATTAAATGAGAAAATATACCTAAGATCTCTAGTAGAAATGACTGCTACAGGCTAAGGGGCTGGTACGCTGGAGTGAGTCAGTTGGTGAAGAGTTAGTAGCATTCTTTTTTATTTTTCTATAAGAGAAGTTTTTTGTGAATTTGTGAGTGTGGGAAATTCTACAGACATATCACTTTCAGATATCAAGGATCCATTCATTTATTGCCAGGTTTTAGACAATATGAAACTAAGAAAGAGGAAAAACAACTTTCTTCATGGTTCGCTCTCTATTAGGCATGTATAATACAATCCATTTGTTTCAGAGTTTAGGATAGTGATAACATATAAGGACTGAAAAACTGGCTCAGATTTATTTGAGTCAATGCCTTGAAAAGCTAAGAGTGTGCAGTAATGCTTCCACTCTAGAAAAATGTATGGCCTGTTCCAGGCACATTGGGGAACCCAACAGTGCCCTCTGTAGAAGTAGTCAAGGTGAGAATGTTGCCTTGAGTGTGCGTATACATTCTCTGCTGTAGGACTTGGTTAGAGAGAGATGTGCGATTTCTTATTGTGGAAATACATCCATTTCATCGTGTAAAACTTTTCATACCAGGTGCCTTTTTTTGTGTGTGTGTGTGTGTGTGTGTGTGAGACATGGCCTCTCATCATTTCAGAGGCCATGACCATAGCCTTGGATGATTCAGCTCATGACTCATAGAAGGATCATCTTTACAGATACCTTAGCATTTGCTTCAGCAATTGAAGTTACAGTGTCAAATTTATAGGACTAGAATTATTTAAAAATTAGTAGTTAAATTTTCTTCCTTCTCTAATGTCACCTTTGGAAAGTGACAATTTACACACTTTCTCTTCCAGCATAGAACATGACTGTGCTTACTCCTCTGAATTTGGAAGAACAAATTTAGATAAAAAGCTTCAGATTATTATTTCAGACCTTGGTGATCTTTCTATTCTACTTTCTCCTTCTTCCCTTTTACTGTTGTCTACAGTACGAGGATCTTCAGGGGTCAACACATATATAAGAATTTTGTAGTATTGATATAGTATGATCAATTTTCAGCTTCAACATTTAATCTTCTATTGACATCTTCATCTTCCTAAAGTTTCTTTAGTAAAAATAGCTTTCTTATCGATCACCTATTTCTAAAGTTTCTTCAACCTTAATCTTTCCAGCTTTCTTACTGGAAACATGCTGGGCAGGAAATTTGTAATTTGGAGGAAAGTGGAAGGATGGTGTTCTGTCATTGGAAGTCGTATGCTACATGTTGGGGGATGTTAAATAGAGGAGGGGTGTTAAGTGCAGGTTTAGCAGCCTATTAAGCCCTGGTACAGTGTGCTTCAAGCATCTAAAAAAGAGGAAAAAATCTTAGGCCAAGGCATACTTCCAAATTAATACTTTGGTACACATGGAAACAGAAAGCCCTTAGAAAGCTTAAGCCTGGTAACCCAGTTCTCAGGGGGGCACTTAGATGTGGGGACAAGATACATACACATGGATGTATATAACGCAACAATGTACTCTTGTAGAAATTTGAATACAGTACTCAAACTATTGCTGCCTTGGAAAATACAGAACAGCCACATTGCATTAAAGGCATGGTAAAGATTACTACTTATCTTTGTAATCATTACAAAGGTTTGATTTTGCTCTTGCTTGGAAGTGAACCAGAAAGGTTATTTAGCCATTACTTTCCTTTCTTATAAATGCTTTAATTTCCTGCTGTTATTATTTATGGATATACCTTGACAAATCTAGCAACATGAAAATTTCTTCTTGGCTCAAGTCAAATTGTTCAAGAGAACAATTGAACTGCAGTTATAAGGGACCAAAGAGTGTTTGCCCAATTAAAGAGGCAGAGTTTAAATATTTCTAACCTTTCTGCTAATGCAGTAACAAAGGCCAAAATTGATGACATTTTTTGCATTTCAGTTTTTATAAAGATCCGCTTTTTCATTTTGGGTTTTTTAAATTATTGTTAGATTTCTAAGGGAGAGGGGATTTTAATAGCATTGATTTTGGAAACTCTTTTCTCAGTCATAATTGACTTTTCCACAAGGTTAAGTTTTCCTTTGGCTTCAGGATACTCTGTTCACTCTCTGAAGTGGAATTGCTTGACTATTCTTCCTCGAAAATCCCACCATCCACTGTGCATTAATTACTCTGCATTCCAAGAACCTGACCTTAGAGGAACCCACAATCTTAGGGGAAAAATAAGGTTAATTTCCATGGATCTCTCATGAAATAAAATGTAATAGAATATCTAGATACCAGAATAAAAACAACAATAGCAACAACAACAAAACCCAGAAAAGAGTGCTCATTCTCTCCCAGGGGCCTCAGAGTCTCCTGCTGGATGCTGAGGCTGAATGGGACTTCTATGCAGTTCTGTTGCCAACTTATTCTTGTTGATAGCCAATTCTCCATTTGACCTCAATTCAGGGTGTTTGTCGGAATAGTATAGTAACATCTATGGCATATTTACCTGGTTCTGCTGTTCATTGTCCATGTGGTGTTTTAACTGCGGCCAAAATAATGCTATAATAATCAATATGAGAAGTGTTACTAGTAATAGTAGACAGGCCAATAGATTGTGAATGAAAATGTAGCAGAGTATTCATAATTTTGTTTACCAGTTATTGTTGTAGAGAGAATTGTATTTCTCTTCTGTAGTTCAGAAGCACCAGCAAGAATCATGCTTACCTATAAATCTAAAAGCTTGGATTTGGTGAGACCATTTTCTTCTTGCCCTTTTGTCAGGTGAAATTAAAACGACTCAGCCTGCATTCAAGGGATATTTCTCAGATGGTAAAACATTGAAAGAAGGGATGCACTTTCAAAAATCTAATAAAGACAGGGAAAAATTTATTCCATTCATGACAGTGTGGCCTAGAGATTGGCATATCAACAAATGTGGGATGAAATGGCTTAGAGATGCAGTCTATTTATATGGTGAAGAAAACAAAACAAAACAACAACCTAAAAACTAAATAAAACATTGGGAAAAGATATTGGTGTGGTGGCAGTTAAGCACCATGTTTTAAATTCAGTATTTGGCATTAAATGGACACAGCTACTTTAGAATGCACCATTTAGCTTTGAATTGTTAATTGTGTTAATTAACCACTCCACGCCAGTAAGATAGTTCTTGAAAGTCCTATGTCTCTATAATTCTGGGCCCAGAGTTGGCATTAAGACAGTACATGGTAAGATAAGGGAACATGTCCTAGTTTTAAATATGTTGGTTTGGTGAGTAAAAAGTGGATGACCATCACACATAATTTTTTTTTTTTCAAAAATAATTTGTTATGTGCTAGCTATATTTTAGGGTCTGTCCTAGACACTGGAATTCTAAAGATGCCTCATTGATACAGTCTTTTAATTGTGACAACAAATATACTAACAATTATGCTATAATGTCTCAGGTAATGTGTCTTCAGTAGTGTGTTACATTTTATATATATACATGTATATATATATATGTATGTTTGTAATATATAGGCTATATATATATATATATATATATATATATAACATAGTTAAAACCATTTAATGATGCCTGAGAGTAATCTTCATAATGGAGATAATGCTTCAAGAGAGTTTGGAGGATCAACATGAAAGCATGTTCTAAGTGGAGACAGGGAGAACATATGGAAATAAACGGAGATGTTTATATTCAGTGGTGGCATGTGAAGTGGTATGACAGAAGTGCAGAAAATAAGGAAGTTAAATAACACTTAAAAACTAGTCTCTAAGAAGGAAATAAGGAAGTTAAATAACATTTAAAAGCTAATCTCTAAGAAGGATGTTAGCATAATGATTAAAGGATCAATCTAAGAAGAATATGTAACAGTTATAAATGTATATGCAGGCAACATAGGACCACCTGAATACATAAAGCAAACATTTACAGACATAAAGGGAGAAATTGACAGTAACACAATAATAGTAAGGGACTGTAACATCCCAATTACATCAATGGACAGACCATCCAGACAGAAAATCAGTAAGGAAACACAGGCCTTAAATAACACATCAGACCAATGGACTTAATAGTTATTAATAGATATATACAGCATGCAATCCAAAAGCAGCAGAATAAACATTCTTTTCAAGTGCACATGGAGCACTTTCCAGGATAGATCACATGCTAGGCCATAATACAAGTCTCATTAAATTAAAGAACATTGAAAGCATATCAAGCATCTTTTCTGATGCAAAACTATGACTCTATAAATCACCTACAAGAAAAAAAATTCAAAAAACATAAACACATGGAAGCTAAACAATACGCTACTAAACAGCCACTGAAGAAATCAAAGAAGAAATAAAAAATACCTGGAAACAAATGAAAACAAGCAAACAAACAAAAACCCAATGACCCGAAATCTATGGGACACAGCAAAAGCAGTTCTTAGAGGGAAGTTTGTGGCAATACAAGCCTACCTCGGGAAATAAAAATCTCAAATGAACAACCTAACCTTATACCTAAAAGCACTAGAAAAAGAAGGAAAAACAAAACCCAAAGTTAGTAGCAGGAAATAAATTATAAATATCAGAACAGAAATAAATGAAACAGAGACTAAAAAAAACCAATATAAAGATAAATGAAACTAAGAGCTGGTGCTTTGAAAAGATAAACAAAATTGATAAACCCTTATCCAGCTTCATCAAGACAAAAAAAGGAGATGACCCAAATCAATAAATCAAAAAGGAAAAAATGAAACTGACACCACAGGAATACAAAATATCATAAGTGATTACTCTGAACAACCATGTCAATAAAGTAGACAACCTAGAAGAAGTGGACAAATCCCTAGAAATGTACAGTCCCCCAAGACTGAACCAGGAAGAAATAGAAAATATGAACAGATCAATTACCAGTAATGAAATTGAATCAGTAAGTTTAAAAAATCCCTACAAACAAAAGTCCAGGACCACATGGCTTCACAGGTATATTCTGCCAAACACTTAGAGAAGAGTTAACACTTATCCTTCTCAAAATACTCTAAAAAAATCAGAAGGAAGTAACGCTTCTGAACTCATTCTGTGAGACCAACATCACCCTGATACCAAAACCAAAGACACTACAAAAAAAAAAAAAAAAAAAAATGGACCAGTATACTGATGAACATAGATGCACATATCCTCAACAAAATTTTAGCAGTTCGAATTCAACAACACATTAACCACATTTGTGGTTCAATATCCACAAATCAATTAATATGATAAACTACATTAATAGCTCAAAGAATAAAAATCATGATTATCTCCATAGATGCAGAAAAAGCTTTTGAAAAAATTCAGCATCCACTTATGATAAAAATTCTCCACAAAGTACATACAGAAGGAACATAATAAAGGCTATATATGATAAGCCCACAGCTAACATCATGCTCAGTGGTATGAAAGCATTTCATCTAAGATCAGGAACCAGACAAAGATGCCCACTCTCAACAGTTTTATTCAACATAGTATTTGAAGTCCTAGCCACAGCAATCAGACTAGAAAAAGAAATAAAAGGGAATCCAAATTGGAAAGGAAGAAGTAAACCTATAACTGTTGGCAGTTGATGTGATATTATACATAGAAAATCCTAAGGATAACTTAAAAAAAATCTCTGGAGTTCATCAATGAGTTCAGTAAATTTGTAGTATTCAAAATTAATATACAGAAATCTATTGCACTTATATACCCTAACAACAAACTATTGGAAAGAGAAATTAACCAAATAACCACATTTACGATCACATCAAAAATAATAAAATACCTAGGAATAAAACTAACTCAGGAGGTAAAAGAACTGTACTTGCAAAATTTTAAGACACTAATGAAAGAAACTGAAGGCAACACAAACATATGGAAAGATGCTCAGTGCTCATGGATTGGAAGAATTAATATTGTTAAAATGACCATACTACTCAAGGCAATCTACACATTCAGTGCAATCCCTGTTAAAATACTAGTGGCATTTTTCACAGAGGTAGAACAAATAATTTAAAAATTTATATGGAAACACAAAAGAATAGCCAAATAATCTTCAGAAAGAAGAACAGAACTGGAGATATCACACTCCCTGAATTCAGACTACAAAGATACAGTCATCAAAATGTAGTATTGGCACAGAAACAGACACATAGATCAGATTTGAGAGCCCAGAAGTAACCCCACACAACTAATGGTAAATTAATCTACGACAAAGGAGGCAAGAATATACATTGGAGAGAGGTCAATATCTTCAATAAGTGGTGCTGGGAAAACTGGACAGCTACATATAAAAGAATGAAATTAGAACATTCTCTAACACCATATTCCAAAATAAACTCAAAAGGGATTAAAGACCTAAATGTAAGACTGGAAACCATAAAACTCTTAGAAAATATAGGCAGAACACTCTTTGACATAAATCATAGCAATATTTTTTTTGGGTCTGTCTTCTAAGGCAAAAAATAAAAAAAGCAAAAATAAACAGATGGGATCTAATTAAACTTAAAAGCTTTTGCACAGCAAAAGAAACCATCAATGAAACAAAAAGACAGTGTACTGAATGGGAGAAAATATCTGCAAATGATGTGACCAGTAAGGGGTTAATACCCAAAATATACAAACAGCTCATACAACACAGTATCAAAAAAAACAAACAACCCAGTTGAAAAGGCAGAAGATCTGAATAGACATTTTTCAAAGAAGACATACAGATGGCCAACAGGCACATGGAAAGATGCTCAACATCATTAATCATCAGAGAAATGCAAATCAAAACCACAATGAGCTATCACCTCGTACCTGTCAGAATGAACATAGTCAAAAAGACCACAGATAACAAATATTGACTAGGATGTAGAGAAAAGGGGACCCTCATACACTCTTGGTGGGAATGTAAATTGGTGCAACCTCCGTGGAAAACAGTATTGAGGTTTCTCAAAAAAATAAAAATAGAACTACCTTATGATCCAGCAATTTCAGTCCTGGGTACATATCTGAAGAAAACAAAAACACTAATTCGAAAACCTACATGTGCTCCAATGTTCATAGAGCATTATTTATAATAGTCAATGTATGGAAGCAACCAAAGCATCCATCAATTACATGAGTGGATAAAGAAGATGTGGTATATACATATATACAATGGAATACTACTCAGCCATAAAAAAGAACAAAATTTTTCTAATTGCAACAACACGGATGGATTTGGAGGGTATTATGCTTAGTGAAATAAGTCAGACAGAGAAAGACAAATACTGCATGATGTTATATATGGAATCTAAACTATAAAACAAATGGATGAATATAACAAAACATAAACAGACTCACAGATATAGAGAACTAGCTAGTGTTTAACAGTGGGGAGAGAGTGAGGGGGAGGGGCAATATAGGGGTAAAGGATTAAAAAGTACAAATGTCAGTGTGCTAAGAGAATTCTCGTGAATGGTCATGTCCTATTTGCAAACTTATTTTGCAAAAACTTATACAAGAACTTTTTGAGATATGAAATAAACTAATTTACCTTATGAACAGATGAACAGATTTCTTAAGGGGCGATTGAAGGAGGTATTCCACCATCATTTGAGGGTCTAGAAGTGTCCTTTACCTGTCTTTAGAAATTGGTTTAAAAGTCAATAAGCTCATTTGGGTGTGAGAATAAAGTGTCAGGAAAATAACATGCTTAGAAATTCCCTTAACGTCAACCCTTAGAGGAGAAATGAGACTGCTTCAGTGGGGTTACAGCATTTTCTCTTGTTTTATAGTAACAGAGAATCACAGATAACTGGATGACGTAATCTTTGCTAATTAATAGCAGGATATTGGATGGCAGTTCACATGAGACCAAGAGATAGAAGACTATTGGCCTGTGATATTTCTACCTTGGAAACATGCTCATTTATTAGGAATATATTATAGAGTATATATGAATATAATTCAAATATTCTCTCCAAAAGTGTGAAAGCGGATAAAAGTTTAAAAGGAAAGGAACAATAAATACTTAGAGGGAATTAGGTCACCTGGTGTCTAAATTGAGATTAGTTTCTAGTGGTTCTGTTTTATTGCATTTGTATCTCAGTTTAGTGATTTTTTTTTTTTTTTTTTTTTTTTTTTTTTTTTTTTTTTTTTTTTTTTTTTTTTTTTTTTTTTTTTTTTTTTTTTTTTTTTTTTTGGCGGTATGCGGGTCTCTCACTGCTGCGGCCTCTACCGTTGCGGAGCACAGGCTCCGGACGCGCAGGCTCAGCGGCCACGGCTCACGGGCCCAGCCGCCCCACGGCATGTGGGATCTTCCCGGACCGGGGCACGAACCCACGTCCCCTGCATCGGCAGGCGGACTCTCAACCGCTGCACCACCAGGGAAGCCCCAGTTTAGTGATTTTTTAAATCAAGTGTAGCAGACTTATCTTAGTATGATATAGCAAACGTTTACTGAATTACTGAGTGAAAAATATTGAAGAGTGCCTACTTTAAGCATTTGTTAGATTATCAGCCTGTTCTTGACATTAAACATTTTTCTAAATTTATCTCAGGGTTTAATTCACATGATTGAAATAAGAGCGGGAGAGAGCTTCCCTTGACAAATGATAGGGGCAGGATATTTGAAGAGAAAGTCTACCATTGAGTAGAAGTTACTCCTTGGGGGGAAGAATAAGCTTGTGGAAAAATGGGCCTTTTTTACAACATGTGAGCCCTGCTTAATTTGATCTCCTAAAAAGGAAGAACACATGTTCTTTTTTGTTTAATATGTTATATATTTTTTCAGAATTAGCACAACTGAACTGATAATTCAATACAGTGTACTACTGAAACCAGAGCATGTGGCATCACAGAAGAGGGAGATCGTCAAGAACCTAGAACTAGATGTGAGTTTCGATTTTTCCAGTGGTTTTACGAGTAATAGTTTAGCTTTTCTAATCCTAAAATTGCGCTAAGACCGTACTCCTGTAACAGCACATCCCTTTTTGCCTGATACCTGGCCATTCTTAACTGTCTTTGTTACTCATTAAGCTGTAAAGCCCTTGAAGGACATGCTGGGGTCCTTCTTTATATTTCCAAATGCCAGCACCTGCCATGTAAAGGGCACATTTTTAATGCTATGGAATTCAAAATGGAAAGCTCTTCAAGTGAGAGTGAAATACTGAGTTTTGTTCATCTTTGTGTGTGTGTGTGTTTTGTTTTTTTTTTTCTTTTTGGGTAACGCAGAGGAAGAAATTGTTTCCCTGTTGACAAAATCAAAATGATCTCCTATGTGGAGACCAGCATTCCATGCCAAGGCCAGGTGGTCCAGAGGCCCTGGAATGAAATCATATGAAATAGAAGGTACGAGGATCATGAAGTGCTGGAAATGGTCCATCACTTGCCGAAGGATTGAGGAGGAGGATAAAGGAGAGAAAACAAAGACAGTCACTGGGCCACAGCTTGGGCTGAGACCGTGGCTTTACCCGGTGGTCTTGGCTCAGTACACTAGGTAGTTGATTTTTGAATAATCTTTAGAGTGAACTATTGCCCCCTTTGTTGTTCCCCAGAGAAAAGAGATCATGGAGACCACAAACGGTTTCAAATTATTTACGTCTATCAGTTTTTGATCTTTAACAGTCTCGGAGGGGAGATGAGACAAACAAATAACTACAGAAATAAGTGCCTTAAGAGAAAATAGGAAAGGGGAGGCTAAACCAGTGAGAGTACGTTTGTTAAGAAGAAAGCTTTTACATGGGCCTGAGCAGAAGGGCATGCTTTAGATAGGGGTGCGTGTGAAGGGGACAGAATCCCAGGGGAAGCAAAGCACGTGAGTAAAGGCACAGAAGTGGAAAGTCATAGAACATGTTTAGGGTGAGACCAGTAATCATGTTGGACATGGATATGGAGTGGATGAAGGAAGGTAAGGGCCGTGGATTTAGAGTAGAGACAGAATTCTAGGCTGTGGTCTTTGGCTTTACAATGGTCACGAGATGCTAGAACTTGAAGTATTACCCTCTGTATCCCTGTGCAACACGCTGAGCTCCAACAATACTAAACTTTTTTTTTTTAACATTCTAGAACTTTGGAGCTAGTCTCTGTCTGACCACTGACCATGATCCTAAGGTTTCCCTCATTCCCCTTCACCCTCATGAACTTCTCCCTAGCTCTGACCTATCACCTGGATAACCTCCACTTCTTAGAAGTTGTTTCCTCTGGGAATCCTTTGAGACAACGTGGGCTTTCTGCTCCCCAGTCACGTTATTTCACTGCATTGTAATTGCACTGCTTGTGTGCGCTGTTAACCAGGCTACCGTGCAAGGTCTGTGACGTTGGGGACCTCATCTGTGTTCTTCACTGTTATTTTCCCAACATTTAGCACAGTATCTGGTAAATAAAAGATGCTTGAACTGAATTTTTTTTTTTTTTTTTTTGCTGTACGCGGGCCTCTCACTGTTGTGGCCTCTCCCGTTGTGGAGCACAGGCTCCGGGCGCGCAGGCTCAGCGGCCATGGCTCACGGGCCCAGCCGCTCCGCGGCATGTGGGATCCTCCCGGACCGGGGCACGAACCCGCGTCCCCTGCATCGGCAGGCGGACTCTCAACCACTGCGCCACCAGGGAAGCCCCTCATGTTTCTTTTACCACCTTTGTCTTTCTTTCTCTTGGCCAATGCTCTACAAGGACGTGGTTCTCAGTCCATTTTCAGACTTGGATAAAACAGCATAGCGTAGTGCCTGGGATCTGGCTTCTTGAGTAGCAGCTGAGGGACCAGTAGTTTAACCTGGGAGACACAACCTGAAAGGGTAGGAGACTTAGCTCCTTGAGGAGTGAAACGTCACTCAAGGGAAACGTGATTTAGGAGGGAGCCAGGCTATTCCCAGTGCACCTGTATATTATTCCAGTATCTTCTTTTTAATCCTTCCAGAGAAATCCGGTTTTCCAAATACACAAATATGGCCTATATACCTTTGTGTTTTATTGTATTGGGTTGGCCAAAAAGTTCGTTTGGGTTTTCATACCATCTTATGAAAACCCGAATGAACTTTTTGGCCAGCCCAATAAAATGGTAGCCAGCAAAACACATTGCATAGCATTGCTTCATTTTTTCCTTGCTTTACTCCTGGTGTTTTTTTCCCCTGTCACTGCCTCCTTGCCTTGCAACTTGCAGAGAAAGCGGGGTTTTTTTTGGGCTGTGCCCTGTGGCATGTGGGGTCTTAGTTCCCCGACCAGGGATTGAACCCATGCACCCTGCAGTGGAAGCACCTAGTCCTATCCACTGGACTGCCAGGGAATTCCCAGATAAAATATTAACACCTTAATTCTCATCATAAGCTCTACTTTCTAGAGGGCTCAGCGGCAACAAAACTCAATGAGTATGTATTGAAAGAAAGAATGAGAGATGCTATTTTTAAGGATTTATTATAATAATCTAGATGAGACATAGTATGAGCCTGAAGGATGGTGGCAGCTGTAAAAGCTCTTCCTTTTCTCCTTCATTTTCCTTCTCAACTTCATTTTCCTTCCTCTTCTTTTATGTATCATCCAACTTTTTTTTTCACTTCTTCCTGTTCCTCATCCTTTCCCTCTTCTTTTCATCTGGCATAAATCTTGAGACCAACAACATTGTCAGTACCTGTGGTCGACTTCACAGCAGTCAGTACATCGTCCAGCAAAAGGAGGAAGAGCTCAGTAGGTATTTCTTGAACCAATGAATACAAACCCCTGCATCTAGTCTTACCATTCAGTTTCAGGCGTTGCTTTTCACATTGGAACAGCTCTTCTCTTTGCTATCGTTCACATACACCTGCACGTCACTAATGAACAGGTAAGTTCTTTTCAGAGTCGAAGACTGCATTTGGAAAAAAATCTGCTGAGACTAGTGCATTTACAATCTTTAGTTGGGTGTCTCACTAAACTTCATTTTGTCAGCTGGATTAGATTTTTCTCAAACAGCAGCCCAAGAGGTAATAAGGTTCCTCTTGGCAGTGCAATTTCTGAAACAAAGTTATCCCTTCCAAATCTATTTCTCCAGCCTTGTTGAATATGTAAATGCAAGTAGGACATAGAAGAAATATCCACTTATTGTCCAGCTCTTCCGGCAGGAAAGTTTCACAACTTTCTCACCAATTTATTTTAGTCATTAGCATTTTTCCATGCTCTAGTTTGAACTTCACACCAGGTTCTGTCCTCAAGAGGGAAGAGTCACTTAGTAAGATCTCTGTGTGGTTAAGAATGGTTAAATTACTCTTTGTGTCTTCTGGCCATTTTCTTAATAATGGAGAGAAGAATCAATTTCCATGTCAAGGAACTTCGCTGGTGGAGCAGCAGTTAAGAATTTGCCTGCCAGTGCAGGGGACACGGATTCGATCCCTGGTCTGGGAAGATCCTACATGCCGTGGAGCAACTAAGCCCAGGCACCACACTACTGAGCCCTCAAGCCACAGCTACTGAAGCCCGTGCACCCGGAGTCCGTGCTCCGCAACAAGAGAAGCCAGTGAAATGAGAAGCCTGTGCACCGCAACAAAGAGTAGCCCCCGCTCGCCGCAACTAGAGAGAGCCTGTGCACGGCAACGAAGACCCAACGCAGCCATAAATAAATAAATAGATAGATAAATAAATAAATAAATAAGACCCTTTGCTTTAAAAAAAAAAAAAAAAAAATTTCCATGTCAAGAGAAAAGCTGAAAAAGCAGCTGAATTTTGATACCCCTTCTAATTTTAAGATTCTCTGTGTCTCCATGTGGAGTATAATTGTAGTTCATTTTATTCTTTCAAGGTCTGCTTTTCTAAGACTTTGATTTTATTTCAAACTGTTGATGAAATGTACCTGAGTTGTCCCAATTCTTTTAGGCTTGAAGCCCAGTACTGAACCCAGATATTTCTTTTTGAATAAGCTATAGCATTTTAAATGCAGTGTTCCCACTCTGTACTTTTTATTGTCCTGCCCAACCCCATATCAGATTCTTTCCCAGGTTCCAAACTTCAGGATATTGTCTCTCCTGCTGCCAAATGTTCATGCTAAAAACCTGGACAATATCCTTGGCATTTCACTGTCATTCACCTCTTTGCCTACACTCAGTCTGTCACCAAATTTTGTTAGTTCTGTTATCGAACCAAAACTTGAATCCGCTCACCCACATGTGGTAAAGCCAATCTACTGATGCTGGGTTGTGGTGAAGGAAAGTGCAGCGTTTATTGTAAGGTGCTGTACAGGGTATCTGGGACAGCTAGTGCTCAAAAAGTCTGAACTCCTCTATGGCTTTCAGCAAAGCATTTTTAAAGACAATGTGAGTGAGGGGAGTCCCAGGGCATGTGATCAGCTTGTGCATAATTCTCCAATTGGTTGATGGTGAGGTAACAGGGCAGTGACACAGGGGTTAACGGTATCAATCCTCAGGTGCCAGTAGGTCTGGGGACTATGTGCTCATGGTCATCAAGTAGTTAATTTCTTCCATTTGGTGGGGTTTTAGCATCTGTGAAGCAACTCAGGAAACATGCATCAGATACTGTTATCTAGGTACTCCATAGAGGAGCTTAAAGCAGAGGATAACGGGGACAGGACTGTTCTGGGAAGCCCCACAGGGTCCTGCTTGGTTACAACTCTACTATTTTTTGTTTGTTTGTTTGTTTATTCTATTTATTTCTATCTCCCTTCTAGCATTATTTCTCATTTGAACTACTGTAATAGTTTCCTGACTTATTTCCCTCCTACTCTTACCCCCATATAAATAGAGTGGGGCATATTTAATGTGGTTTAGCACATGATCTCTGCAGACACACTACCTGTGTCCACATTCTCACTCTGTCACTTACAAGCTGTGTGGGGGATGATGATCATGCCTAGCTCATAGAGTGCCTTGAGGACTAAATGAACACATGCCCTTACACATCACTTAGAACAGAGCCTTATACAATAAGCACTGAGTAACTATGAGCTATTATTATTTTTCTTTTCCACACTCCAGCTGAAGCAACTTTACAGGAAAGCTTATCTGAGTCTATTGCTCCCATGCAAAATGACTTCAGTAACTCCCTCTGAATTAAAACTTCATAACGTCTCTCACATAGCCATGTGCGATCTGGCCCTGGCATACCTCGCCAGCCTCAACAGCCTCCCTTCCACTTATTCTTTTCCTGCCACATGGTGTGGCATTGAGCAAGTTAGTTGACCTTTCTGTGCTTGAGTTTCCATCTTGCGGCTAGAGGCTAGCAATGAAAGGCAATGAAAGGTTTGTACGTATAACTTGCCACCTATTAATCTCAAGGTAACAAACTTTAAAAAAAAAACAAAAGATTTTATTGTGGGCATTTTCAGATGTACATGAAATTGAGGTAATAGTTATTACACTTCGAGAAAATGGAATTATGTGGAAAAAATTACTGAACTGAGAATGAAGTAAATAGAATTCTAATTCTGTCTGTACCACTGATGATGATACTTAGCCTTAAGCAGATGGGTTACTCAATTCTGGCTTCAATTTATCCTTTTACAAATTAAAGATGATGGAATGTATTCATTCTCACTTCATAGATGTATTAAATACTAGTGGGAAATACAAATGAAAAAAAATTAGTTACATTCTGAAGAAAATTTGTTTATATGTAATTATCTTTTTCTAGTTACCTGTATAGTCTCCTTTCCCTGCAATAGAATTGATTGGAGACACTACAGGTACATCATTTCCCCAAAATTCTACACCTGCAATTTTCTTTCTTCTAGTTAGGATATACTATGAAATTGGTCAGACTCATTTCGTATTCTTTAGACTGGATAAAGCTTGAAACCACATCTATCATTTTTAAGACTGATAGCTTCATTTAAATAAACTATGTAGTTATTTGTTGATTTAAGAGTACTTTTCCACATTTATGTGTTTAGACTATGAGAAACTATTATTTGAAGCAAGAGTTAAAGAAATGGAATCTTGGAACTAATTGAGAGGAAAATTAGGTAACATTTAAGCAGTAATTATCAACAAACCTGGTGATATGAATTGCCTATGGTACTTGTCAACTGTATCTGTTTCTCAGCTCCTCCCCTGACATTCTGCTTCAGTGGGTCTAATGTGGGTCTAGAAATATGTAAAATTTTAAAGTGATAAAACAGGTGATTCTTATACAAGAAGAAGGTTAGGGAACATTGACACAATTTAATACTTTTATCCTAAATGTGCAAATTGAGACCTGCAGCAGTTGAACTTGCCTGATCCTCAGCATTGGTTCCTTGCAGACCTAAGGGTAAGCCCAGTACCTTAGAACTTCTATTCATAGCCCACTTTTTTCACCTATTACCCTGGCCAAAAGTTAATGTGCTTACAAAATATGCACCATCTATACTAACTTACACTGATTTTTTTTTCTTCACACTCACTAGTCTAATACTTTCTTTCCAGCTAAATCTGGCAACTATTCAAGTTCTTGGGTCTGGAAAGCAGCCCCAGGAATTACAGAGCTCCTGTAAGAACTTGTTCCAATGATAACTTTAGATGTCGAGGCTCAGTGTGGAGTTTGCAGCTTTAGCATCAAAGCTTTGAATGACTTGCTAACTCTAATTGTTTTTTAGCTAGGATTTTATGGGTTTCTGTCTCCTGGTTATTCTTACATCTTATAGAAGCTACGTGGCTTTTCTTTATGACGCTGCAGAAAACTTCTATTGTGATAATACTGTGTCAAAGATCCTTGAAAATCTGTAACCTGTTATAAAGACGAAGATGATTATCTTTGTACTCAGTTTCCAAATGGCTCGAGGTAGACTTAAAGCTTAAAAGACATGGTGGCTATATACTAGGCATCAGTCTATGAATCTTGATTTAGTAAGACTTTCTCTGGCTTTCTCTTTTATTCTTAGTAGGGGGGTAAACCTTATACAGTATAATTTAGACCCTGTTGTCACAAGTAAATGTGTTTTGTTCTTCTTTTTATGTCAGAAAGAAGGCTTCTTAAAGGAGCTTTATTTTCTTTTTCTTCCCATCCTATTTGGAACATTATATAATACTTTTAAGCTCAGCTTTCCACAGCACTTTCTTCATTCCATTTGTAATTACAAGCATTTTTTACCTGTCCGTTGACCATTTTTATCATGGGTTGGGGAACTTATGAAATAGATCTGTTTCTGAGTGCCTCATGATCATTTCCAAATGAGAATATGGGTGAGCACTTTGGGGAAAATGTAGGACTTGAAAGAAATTTTTATTCAAGTGTACCTGATATTTGATGTTAGAGGACATACCGGAATATGTTTTGATGTTTATCCAGAGGATTGTTGAGGCTGGGGGTGGGGGGTCGGGGCGGGAGGAGAAAAGGAGGTCCTTCATAACTCAAGTAAGATCCACCTTGGGAGGGGGTAGCGTTGGAGAGATGGAGGGGGTAGCATTGGAGAAATAGAGGAGAGAGCAAGGGGCTGGGGGATGGAGCTGAGAGGTGGGTGAGGCCCATAACTAATTGTGGATATGGGCAGGTGAGGTTGATTTCAAGGGCCTGGATGAGACAGTCACTGAAAAGACACATGTTGCACAACTAATTCCTTCACATATTTTAACAGTATATGTAGCCTTACCCTACTTGCTCAAAGGGTTGCCCTGTATCATCATTTATAATCTCCATAATTACTAGACTCCCCACTCCTACCTCAAACCCACCTCCGTTTTCAGAGAAGCCGTGTACACATCTGTCCTTGGAAATGCTTCCTTTTAATTGGAGACTACTGGAATAGGCCAGGAAACTTTATTACTTGTGTTCATGTAACATAGTAGCAATACATTTATTAACTGCCTAATATTAAGTGACTGTTTCTCAACTCTAGACTAACCCCTCTCTCTTTATGTAGGTGAAGGCTAGAAGTCGAAGTATAACCTTAGCAGTGTGGTCGTGACCATTCCTGTTATCTTTACTAACTGAGATAGTGGAATCATAGTGTTTGCAGTTTGAAAGGGGCTGGATTGATTGTCTGGTGCAGACCTTTCCCTGACACGGTGATTTCCTTTTGAAACGTCCCTCAGTGTAGTTTGAGATGGCATGCTAGTGATAACTAACTTATTACTATACAAAGTTCCAATTATTGCATAGACTTCTCTTATGTTGAATTGCTTCTTGTTAATTTCCATCCATTTCTCCCAGCTCTGTGCTTAGGAGCCACCTAAAATTGATCTATTTTGTATATGAAAACCCTTCAAAATTTAAGGCTAGCCACACTAAACTCCCTACATTTTTTCTCTCTATACCAAACCTTCCCATCTTCAACTTTATCTTCAAGGGTCATGTTTGCATATTCTTTCATCATAAAGGATGCTTAATGAACTCTAATCATTTCGTAATGAAGTGTGAATTCCTTTCTGTGTGGTTACTTGTCTCTAAAAATAAGCCTTTGAGTTTGGCCTGGGATTATTATCACACTGAATACCCTGTGAAATCTACCCTCTTTCCCTGTTCAGAGTTGGTTTGTTTTCTCCCTCCACTTCCATGTCTAAAATTAAAATTTCTTATGTAGTAAGGCCCTAAATAAGTTATCTTAAAGCAGCCTAAAGGGACAGAGTTCCCTGGGTGAAGGTGGGGAGCATAGGAATTTTAATGGGTCATCTAGTTATGTGGAGTCTGAAAAAACAAGTTGGGCAGATGGGGCCCCAGTTTCTTTCTCTAACAGAGTAAAAAGGGATTCCCCTCCCTGCCACTGCAGACAATATAGAAGGCTAACTGGTTTTCCCTCTGGAATAGTGCTTCTCAGATGTTAACGAATGTGCAAATTACCTGGCCTTCTTTTAAAATGCAGATCATGAGTCAGTAAGTCTGGGCTGGGATTGGGATCCTGTGTTTCTAAACTCCCAGGAGATGCCTATGCTTTTACTCCACGGACCACATTTAGAACAGCACTATCCAGTAGAAATCTAATGTGAGTCACAAATATGAGTCACACAGTAATTTTTCTAGGAGTCACATTAAAAAATTCAAAAAGAAAAAAAGTCAAAAGAAATAAGTGAAATTAATTTTAGTAATATACTTTATGTAGCTTAACATATCTAAAACATTATTATTTCAACATGCAATCAGTATAACAATAACAGATATTTTAAAATTATTATTAAATTATTTTTTGTATTAAATGTTGTATGTATTTTGTACTCATAGCACATCTCTTGGATTAGCCACATTTCAAGTGCTCATTAACTACACGTGGCTATGTGGCTTCTGGGTACCATATTGGATCATACAGCTCAAGGTATAGAGAGTTGGATATCTCAGAACCTGGGAATAATACAAATAACTAGTATTTGTTGATGCTTGCTTTGTACATGACATTGCTATGAGACATAAGTGCTATATAAATGCTTCAGATGAGTCATTATTATTCCCCATTATACCCATAAGAAAGAAGGCTCTACACTGGCAGTAACTAGCCTAAGGTCACAATGGCAGGGCCAGGATTTGATCTAGAGTCTGACTCTGGAGCTTGTGTTCTTAACCACTGCTCCAGGGCACGGGGCCCTCTGAGGGAAGCAAGTCGTCAAGGAATGGGAGCAGTGGGCCTGGCGTTTGGGAAGGAAAGGCCAGGCAAGAAGGTTCCCTGTGATGGGGTGTGGCCACTAAACTCTGACACTGAGGTGCAAATTGCTTTTTATGGATGGATGTAGTTTCCCTATGGTATCCTTAGGCCTTTGGTGGTGTTGATTAACTTACAGGTTAGTTAACAGAGGCTGCCTGTTGACTGTGCCTGTGAGGATTAAGGTTGCTGGGGAAGTAGGGGGGATTTTGGACCTACACCTGCAGTGGTGGAACCAAGGCCACAGAGGCACCTGGGTTAACTGGCCCAGCGGTCCAGAGGGGAAATGGGATCTACCCCAGGAAGTGATCTTGCACTCTGGGGGAATCCTCAGACCCATTCCCAGGGCCAGGCCTTCCACAGCTGTGTGGGGTGAGGGCTTGGATGATTTGGTTTGCAAACCAAAGGGAAACAGCAAACCTGCGGGCCCTTCTCTCCCATCTCAGCAGTAGTTGAGGCATTGGTTATACACGTTTCATCTATTCCGGGCTGTAATTTACCTGGAGCAGGAGGTTAATTTTATCATGAGAAGCTACAGGATCTCTTTGTCTACTTTAGATTTTTGATCCCTTCTTAACCAAGATGTTTCTACCTTTTCACCTAGAGACAAGGATTTCAGTAATAACAGCAACAATGCTAATTTGAAAGGTGCACTACTGCATGGTGCCTAAAAGGGCAGGCCCTGGACTCCGAATGTTGTGTTCAGACTCAGTCCATGTCCCCTGCAAGCTGTGTGACCTAGACAAAGTCACTTATTACCCTCTAGGAACCTGTTTTCTCCAAGCCTAAAATAAGACCAATTAATAACAGCTCTGGTTACACAGGGCTGTTATAAGCATCGTATAAAACAGTAAACATAAAATGCTTATTAGCTCAGTACCTGGCACTGAGAAAAGTAAATGTTAACTTTTAAACTCTCATTGCTATTCTTCCCCTTATGTGTCATTATTCTATTTGCCAAGCTGAAAAGTCATCCAGTTATTTTTTTTTTTTTTACCATAAAACTTTTAAAGTGCCCCTTGCCCTCTTTTGAATTCTTTAGCATTTTTACGGGCCCAATTTATTCCAAGCTTTAGCCCTTATAACATTATTATAATGCCATGCTAAAGTCACTAACATATGGTCTTGGCTGTGTTTCCTTCTTTTTAAATTTGTGTGAGCCTTTACAATGTGTGCTCATCAGAGAGTTCCCATGCAGCCCCACAAGCCCCCTTGGAGCTTTATCCTGTCAAATCCTCTATGGTGTTCTTGTAATTTGGGGGGGTGGTCAGAATTCCTTTCAGGGTGAGCCTACACCATAAGATGTATTCCATCTTATGAGATTTAGCCCACAGCTTTTGGAACGTTCATTTCTGAATTCTAGGTGCAAGTCTAGCTCAGCTCCTGGGTCTGTCACAAATTCTTAAGGAACTTGAAGGGAAACCAGGGTGCAGCAGGACCATCCATGGCTGGTTCCCAATTGACCCATCTCCATCTTGGAACAAGGCTCAGTCTCTGAATGCAGTCTCCAAATAGAACTCCAATGAAACAATGATTTAATGAGAAACAGATGTTTTCCTGAAGATTTGAAGGAAGAAAAAAATGAAGAGACATATCCTACATCATACTCATCAACTCAGTAGCATTTCTTATTGGGCCATTAGGCACAGTGTTCTGCCTCAATTTTATCCTCCAAATTCTTATTCTCTGGTGGCTTCTTTATCTTTTTTCTTCTTTAAACTCATACCCTCCTCCTCCTTCTTCTTCTTTAGGACAATTCACTTCTTTTTTTGTTTGTTTTCTGTTGTTGTTGTTGTTTTGTTTTGTTTTGTTTTTGCGGTACGCGGGCCTCTCACTGCTGTGGCCTCTCCCGTTGCAGAGCACAGGCTCCGGACGCGCAGGCTCAGCGGCCATGGCTCGCGGGCCCAGCCGCTCCGCGGCACGTGGGATCTTCCCGGACCGGGGCACGAACCCGTGTCCCCTGCATCGGCGGGTGGACTCTCAACCACTGCGCCACCAGGGAAGCCCCAATTCACTTCTTTTTATGTTAACCATACTATATTTAGCCAATCAAAAGTTTGAGGGTTAGAAAAACAGTGTCTATATACTGCCACTAAATAGGACTGTAGGGGACAGAATCTCAGTTAATCCCACTCAGATTGCTTTCTGCCAGTGCTCTTGTCATGTCTACACTGCCAAAGATAGCCTCTCATTTGTCAGACTTTGTTCTGGGATAGCAGCTCCTTTCCCTACTTTCTTTACAACTTCCACTATGAATGTACTGTCAATCGATTTTTCCAGAAGTTCTACTTTTGGTTGAATGAGATTTTCATAAAATATTTGCACAGTTAAAATTCTCACTTTACCTTAATATACCTCTGTGATTTTTTATTGTTCTATTTTCCATGCATACATTTTACATACAGTAAAGTGTTCAGATCATAAGTGTGTGTTTTAATGAATGAATCTCTAGGTACCAGCATTTCCATTACCCCAGAAAGTTCCCTTCTGCCCCTTCCCAGTGGCAACTGAAGAAAAAAAAAATGCACAACCTAAAAATTAAGAGTTATGTTTTATTCCACAGACATTCTGAGGACTTCAAGCCCGGGTCACAGCATCTCAGATAACACTGAGAAACTGTTCCGAAGAAGGCAAGCCAGGATATGTAGGAGTTTTTGCAACAAAAGACTAGGTAGTCAGAGCATCAAAAGATTACTGTAAATAAAAGAAAACCAGATATCTCAAGTTAAGGAATTTATCGCTTTTCCATGTATGAGAAGATACAAGAGTCCGGGCTCACTGAACTCATTCCTTTGATATGCACCTTAGCTGTATGGAGTCAGTATCCTGTGCCTTCTCATCCTGAATCTCCTCAGGGTGCACCATAGGGGTGGCTGCAGCAGTTGATTGCTAGATGGGGGGCCTCCTGTTTCTATCCTGAGTTCCCTCAGGGCTCACCGTTGGGCCGGCTGTAATGTGGTGGCTTGATGGCTGCAGCATCCTTTGTTTACTGATAATGGCAGGTGGCATTTTAGTTCATACCAGTCAGTCCTGTTTCACTTCCAAGCCCAACCACCTCCAGAAGCAACCATTCATCTGTCTATAACTTGCATTTAGTTTATACAGTGCTAGGCTTTTATATAAATGGAATCATATATCATGTGCCTTTTTGTGTTGTTGTTCACTCCTCATGATATGTCTGAATTTCATCCATGTTATCCTCATACTGCAGAATAATATTCCATTGAATGACTATAGCACAGTTTATCCGTCCTCCTGTTGATTGACATCAGGATTGTTTTTCACCGTTGTTTATCAAGCCACCATAAAGATTCTTGTACAAGGCTTTTTTGTGAACAAGTTCTCTCATTTTTCTTGGGTAAATACCCAGGGATGGACTTGCTGGGCAATAGGGTAGGTATAATTTTATTTAAAAAAAAAACTCTCTAAATCTTTTTTTTTTTTTTTTCCAAATAGATTATACTATTTTACACATCTTTCAGCTGTGTGTAAATATGACGTTCTGATTGCTTTATATCTTTACCAACATCTGATGTTTTCAGTCTTTTAACTTTTGACTATTTTGGTGGGTGGGTATCTCCCTCTGGTTTTAATTTGCATTTCCTGGTGACTAATGATGTTGACTGATTTTTCATGTTCTCATTGTATATCTTCTTTTGTAAGTTGGAATCTTTTACCAGTTGGGGAAGGGTTGTGATGAATTTTCTGTCTAGAATAACAATGTCCATGTCCTTTAGCAGACTGGCTAGGTTCCCCATCCTCTCCAAAGGTTACTCTTCTTCCTTCATCTCTTTTGTGCCTCCCCTGAGCTACATGCCATATGTTTAGATTCATTGATTTCCATCAGGTGAGCATAGCTGTGACATTTAGTGAGAAAATGCATGTGAAACCGCTATATTCTGTCAGCTTTACAAATTTGAATTATCTTCCTACCTCCTTTTTAATATAAAATTAGGGGTTTTTTGGAGGTAATTGTGTGTGATCCTCTAGTTGAATGCTCTAACCTAGCAAGTCATGGTGTTACTTACCGTACCCTATTTACCTCATCTTGTTATAATTCTAGTTCATTCTGTATGGTGGTATTACTGTATTATTTTAAACTCTTCTGAGGTATTTACTCCTGTTTATTACTGAGCATATCTTCCACTGTTGTTTTTTTCTATCCTATTCAACCTTCTGTCCTCCATCTATTCCACTTTACAGCTTTATATTGTTCTTTTTCTTTCTTTCCTTTCATTTTCAGCTTGAAACATACCCTATAATGATTCATGGAGAGTCAACCACTGTGTTAATATTCAGCGCCCACCATGTGGACATGTTGCCGTTTGAGGGTAGGGTATGTGTGTAGAATTATTTTCAAGCAATGTTAACTAGACGGCAGTTAGTCTCCTAGCAGATCATCTGAGAAATTCTGCTAATTTTTATGTTGGAAAAGCTAAGTAATGAGAGGATCTGCTATTCTAGATCTAAGGGAACACATTTTTGAGGCAATTTGGATATAGTATTGAACCTGTGTGATACAGAGATGAATCCACCCACGGAACAGTGCTGCAGTGGGACCACCAGCAGAGCCAGGAGATGGCCCAATCACAGTAGGCACCTAGTATTAAGAAGGTTAAGGAACTATCTATTTGCAGGCATTTACATTCCAGTTATGGAATCCTGAATGCTCTATGCCAAGCCCTGGAGTAGTTTGCCAGCCAATAAGCCATGATTTTGGGTGGTGAATAAAAGGAGAGTTAGACATTCCTCCCTACTATCCTTTGATTGATGCAGATATTGCATTTGCCTTCATGATCCCTTGGGGGATGCTCTATGAAGCCCTCCATAGTAGAAATATTCTTGCTGAAATTCTGCCATTAGCAATTTCTTCCTTTGGCTCATGAACTGTGTTTAAACAAGTCTCTTCACTGAAAGGCTAACACGTTGTGCCAAATAGCATATGACATTATTTGTCAAGCGTACTTTAATCTGAAGTAGCTTAATGAGACAACATTCCATTTAATTTTTACTTGTTCTCATCAGATTTTATTTATAAAATAGATGCATTAATACAAAAATGTATATAGGAAATATATAGCGCAAAAAGTTAAAACATTTCTCTCAAGCCTGCTCCAGTAATCTCAGTGATGGTTATTGTAAATGAATTGGCACAAATACTTCCTGGTCTAATTTTGTATGTATAGAACACACACACACAAACACACACAAACACAGGTATATCTAAATGTGCATTCAGATCTATCTTTTCCTTATCACATAAAAGAATTATACCTGGCATAATTCTCTACAACTTGCCTTTTGTCACTTGATTTTGCCATGCTAGTAAATATATAGAGATCCCTCATAGTAACAATTGCATAACATTCATGGTGCAATCTTAGTTAATTTAACCATTTTCCATTAGGAGGGCATTTAAGCCTTTTCTTGTGATAACAAATAGTGTTTAGGAAAACATCTAGCCATACATCTAGCTTTGTTGAAATGTGAAATGTCAATATTTCAATAAGATTCCTAGAGGAGGAGTTGTTGGATTTGGGGATTTCAAATTCGATAAATCCTGCCAAAATTCCTTCTAAAACTGCTGTGCCATTTTAAATTCATTAGCAATGTCCAAGCATGCCAGTTTCTTCATATTCTTGCCAGTACTAAATGTTTTCATTTGTTTTTAATTTTTGCCAACTGGATAAGAGAGAATTGCGGTCTTGCCGTTTAAAGTTCATCTCCGTGATCATTAGAGAGAATTTATTTATTCAACAAATATTTATTAATTATCCACTATATGTAGGAACTGTTTTAGACACTTGGAATATAGCTGTAAACAAAGTAGTCAAAGTCCTTTTTGTGATATTTATATTCTGATGGGAAGAGAGAGATAATAGATAATCTGGCAAAAAAATACCTATCAGAGGGTGAAAGATGCTATGAAGAAAAATAAAGCAGACTAAGAAAAAAGAAAAATGATGAATACATGGGTAAGACTATGTATTTCTTTAAATAGGGATGTCAGAAAAATTCTTTCTCAAGAGGTGATATCTGAGCAGAGACTTAAGTAAAAGAAGGGAGTGAGACTAGCTCTCACGAAAAAGTGTTCCAGGCAGAAGAAAAAAGTGCAAAGCTCTATGGTAGCCGTGTACTTGGAAAGTTCCCTGATGTAGCAAAGAGCCTCTTACACAGAGGAGTGTGAATCAGGGGAGACAGACAGGAGATGAGTCTGGGCCCAGGGCCAGATGATGCAGAGACAACCCGACCAAAACTAGTGTCTGGGATTTAGTCACGTGAGATGAGATGCCAGGTTTCTCTGAGTGGTATCGCAGCCCAGTGGTGCGTGGTAAGCCTGCAGCAGGCAATAAATAAATAAAGTATGCATCTCTGTAGAGAACTTATAAGCAATGATAAACCCAATCAGAAAACACAGAGAACAGATTAATAGATGCCAGGTGAGTTAGTGATAGGAGGGGGTGGGTGTGGCTATAAAGGGATCACACAGAGATCCTTGTGGTGATGGAGCCATTCTGTGTCTTGATTGTGGTGCAGATTATGTGAATCTACACAGGTGATAAAATTACAAAGAACTACACACGTACACACACCCACACACAAACTGAGTGTACATAAAACTGTAGATGGTACCAATGTCCATTTCCTGGTTTTGATATTTTATTCCAATTATGCAAGAAGTTACCATGGAGGAAACTTGGTGAAAGGTATACAGGACGTCCATGCATGTTTAATTTATTATTATTTTCTGTTAACTTCCTTTGAATCTATAATTACTTCAAAATTAAAAGTAAAAAATATGTATAACCATGAACCTATGATTCTTAACCATATGAGTGATAAAATACTCTTCCCATGGGGCAGGCTACTTACCCCCACCACCTCTTGGTGTTCACTGTTTACAACCTATAACTTAATGTTTAATGTTCTTTGTTTAAACCTTTGTCTGCTAAGAGCTTGGGTAGTGGATACAGTGAACTTAGGTTTTAATATAGTTCAAGATATAGATATAGCTAGAGGTTTATTTAAACTATTATAAACTTCCTATCATATAGTTGTTTTACATATGAGGCTCCATACTTTGATAAACAATATGCTAACAATAATTTTTATTAGCAGGGAGAGAATTGTTAGAAAATGTAGTAAGTAGCTTTAAAAAATAAGCATAATGGGGGCTTCCCTGGTGGCGCAGTGGCGGAGAGTCTGCCTGCCGATGCAGGGGACACGGGTTCGTGCCCCGGTCCGGGAAGATCCCACATGCCGCGGAGAGGCTAGGCCCGTGAGCCATGGCCGCTGAGCCTGCGCGTCCAGAGCCTGTGCTCTGCAACAGGAGAGGCCACAACAGTGAGAGGCCCGCGTACCGCAAAAATAAATAAATAAATAAATAAATAAAATAAACATAATGGAAGACTTAGAAATTAAAGACAGTATGTAAAACTTTGTCATGCAGTCTTATAAATTCTTAGAGTTTTTTATTTGATGTTCTTAAATTATCTAGGCAATAATCATATATAAATGATAATGTTTATCTCTTTTCATTTAATATTTATAACACTTGTGTCTTTTAAAATTTTATTGCATTGGTTAGGAAATCTCATACAGTGGTATTTCATTACATGTTAGCTGGTATCCCTGCCTTGTTTCTGACTTAAATATCTAGAGTTTTTCACTTCTAAATATGATTTGGTTGTGATTTATGTTAGATGGCATTTATTAAGGGAGTTTGTTTATTTTGGGGGGGATTTGTATATTTGATTATTCATGGCTATGGAATTTATATGTAAATAAATTTTTATATAAATAAATAAATTTATATATAAAATAAATAAGTTATTATATCATATATATTATACCATGTATTATATCATTATACATACATATATGTATATACATATATATTTACTGAAATGAGTTTTTGAGTTTCCTCCCTGAAGT
>RJWK010005929.1:0-53991 GCA_004363435.1 Platanista minor
AAAAAAAAAAAAAAAAAAAAAAGACTAGCTGAAGGGATACAAAAACAAGACCCATATACATGCTGTCTACAAGAGACCCACTTCAGACCTAGGGACACATACAGACTGAAAGTGAGGGGGTGGAAAAAGATATTCCATGCAAATGGAAATCAAAAGAAAGCTGGAGTAGCAATTCTCTACTCAAAAGAAAAATAGACTTTAAAATAAAGACTATTACAAGAGACAAAGAAGGACACTACATAATGATCAAGGGATCAATCCAAGAAGAAGATATAACAATTGTAAATATTTACACAGCCAACATAGGAGCACCTCAATACATAAGGCAAATACTAAGAGCCATGAAAGAGGATATTGACAGTAACACAATAATAGTACGGGACTTTTACACCCCATTTTCACCAGTGGACAGATCATACAAAATGAAAATAAATAAGGAAATACAAGCTTTAAATGATACATCAAACAAGGTGGACCTAATTGATATTTTAGGACATTCCATCCAAAAACAACAGAATACACTTTCTTCTCAAGTACTCATGGATCTTCTCAAGGATAGATCACAAATCAAGCCTTGGTAAATTTAAGAAACTTGAAATTGTATCAAGTATCTTTTTGACCACAATGCTGTGAGACTAGAAATAAATTACAGGAAAAAACTGTAAAAAAATACAAACACCTGGAGACTAAGCAATATGCTACTAAATAAGCAAGAGATCACTGAAGAAATCAAAGAGGAAATCAAAAAAATCTAGAAACAAATGACAATGAAAACACAATGACCCAAAACCTATGGGATGCAGTAAAAGCAGTTCTAAGAGGGAAGTTTATAGCAACACAATCCTACCTCAAGAAACAAGAAACATCTCAAATAAACAACCTATCCTTACAAATAAAGCAATTAGAGAAAGAAGAGCAAAAAACCCCCAAAATTAGCAGAAGGAAAGAAATCATAAAGATCAGATCAGAAATAAATGAAAAAAAAAAAATGAAGGAAACAATAGCAAAGATCAATAAAACTAAAAGCTGGTTCTTTGAGAAGATAAACAAAATTAATAAACCATTAGCCAGACTCATCAAGAAAAAAAAGGGGAGAGGACTCAAATCAATAGAATTAGAAATGAAAAAGGAGAAGTGACAATTGACACTGCAGAAATACAAAAGATCATGAGAGATTATTACAAGTAACTATATGCCAATAAAATGGACAACCTGGAAGAAGTGGACAAATTCTTAGGAAGGCACAACGTTTGGACTGAACCAGGAAGAAATTGAAAATATAAACAGACCAATCACAAGCACTGAAATTAAAACTGTAATTAAAAATCTTCCGGGCTTCCCTGGTGGCACAGTGGTAGAGAGTCCGCCTGCCGATGCAGGGGACACGGGTTCGTGCCCCGGTCCGGGAAGATCCCACATGCCGCGGAGCGGCTGGGCCCGTGAGCCATGGCTGCTGAGCCTGCGCGTCCAGAGCCTGTGCTCCGCAAGGGGAGAGGCCACAACAGTGAGAGGCCCGCGTACTGCAAAAAAAAAAAAAAAAAATCTTCCAACAAACAAATCCCAGGACCAGATGGATTCACAGGTGAATTCTATCAAACACTTAGAGAAGAGGTAAAACCTATCCTTCTCAAACTCTTCCAAAATATAGCAGAGGGAGGAACACTCCCAAACTCATTGTATGTGGCCACCATCACCCTGATACCTAAACCAGGCAAAGATGTTACAGAAAAAGAAACTACAGGCCAATATCACCGATGAACATAGATTCAAAACCCCCAACAAAATACTAGCAAACAGAATCCAACAGCACATTAAAAGGATCATATACCATGATCAAGTGGGGTTTATCCCAGGAATACAAGGATTCTTCAGTATATGCAAATCAATCAGTGTGATACACCATATAGACAAACTGAAGGATAAAAGCCATGTGATAATCTCAGTAGATGCAGAAAAAGCTTTTGACAAAATTCAACAAAATTTATGATTAAAACTCTCCAGAAAGTAGACATAGAAGGAACTTACCTCAACATAATAGAGGGCATATATGACAAACCCACAGCTGACATCATTCTCAATGGTGAAAAACTGAAACCATTTCCACTAAGATCAGGAACAAGACAAAGTTGCCCACTCTCACCACCATTATTCAACATAGTTTTGGAACTTTTAGCCACAGCAATTAGAGAAGAAAAAGAAATAAAAGGACTCCAAATTGGAAAAGAAGAAGTAAAACTGTCATTGGTTGCAGATGACACGATACTATACATAGAGAATCCTGAAGATGCTACCAGAAAACTACTAGAGCCAGTCAATGAATTTGGTAAAATAGCAGGATGCAAAATTAATGCACAGAAATCTCTTGCACTCCTATACACTAATGATAAAAAATCTGAAAGAGAAATTAAGGAAAGACTCCCATTTACCATTGCAACAAAAAGAATAAAATACCTAGGAATAAACCTACCTAAGGAGACAAAAGACCTGTATGCAGAGAACTATAAGACACTGATGAAAGAAATTAAAGATGATACAAACAGATGGAGAAATATACCATGTTCTTGGATTGGAAGAATCGACATTGTGAAAATGACTCTACTACCCAGTGCAATCTACAGATTCAGTGCAATCCCTATCAAACTACCACTGACATTTTTCACAGAACTAGAACAAAAAATTTCACAATTTGTATGAAAACGCAAAAGACCCCGAATAGCCAAAGCAATCTTGAGAAAGCAAAATGGAGCTGGAGGAATCAGGCTCCCTGACTTCAGACTGTACTACAAAGCTACAGTAATGAAGATAGCTTGGTACTGGGACAAAAACAGAAATATAAATCAAAGGAACAGGATAGAAAGCCCAGAGATAAAGCCATAGACATATGATTACCTCATCTTTGATAAAGGAGGCAAGAATATACAATGGAGAAAAGACAGCCTCTTCAATAAGTGGTGCTGGGAAACTGGACAGCTCCATGTAAAAGAATGAAATTAGAACCCTCCCTAACACCATACAAAAAAATAAACTAAATGTGGATTAAAGACCTAAATGTAAGGCCAGACACTATAAAACTCTTAGAGGAAAACATAGGTAGAACACTCTATGTCATAAATCACAGCAAGATCCTTTTCGACCCACCTCCTAGAAAGTGGAAATAAAAGCAAAAATAAACTAATGTGACCTAACGAAACTTAAAAGCTTGTGCACATAAAAGGAAACCATAAACAAGATGAAAAGACAACCCTCTGAATGAGAGGAAATATTTTCAAATGAAGCAACTGCCAAAGGATCAATCTCCAAAATATACAATCAGCAGTTGCAGCTCAATATCAAAAAAAATAATAATAATAACCCAATCCAAAAATGTGCAGAAGCCCTAAATAGACATTTCTCCAAAGAAGATATACAGATTGCCAACAAACACATGAAAGGTTGCTCAACACCACTAATCATTAGAGAAATGTAAATCAAAACTACAGTGAGGTATCACCTCACACTGGTGAGCATGGCCATCATTAAAAAATCTGCAAACAATAAATGCTGGAGAGGGTATGGAGAAAAGGGAACCCTCTTGCACTGTTGATGTGAATGTAAATTGATATAGCCACTTTGGAGAACAGTATGGAGGTTCCTTAAAAAACTAAAAATAGATATACCATATGTCCCAGCAATCCCACTACTGGGCATATACCCTGAGAAAACCATAATTCAAAAAGAGTCATGTACCACAATGTTCACTGCAGCACTATTTACAATATTCAGGACATGGAAGCAACCTAAGTGTCCATCCACAGATGAATGTTTAAGGAAGATATGGCACATATATACAGTGGAATATTAGCCATAAAAAGAAACGCAGTTGAGCTATTTGTTAGTGAGGTGGATGGATCTAGAGTCTGTCATACAGAGTGAAGTAAGTCAGAAAGAGAAAAACAAATACTGTATGCTAAAACATATATATATGGAATCTAAAAAAATAACAAATGGTTCTGAAGAACCTAGGGACAGGACAGGAATAAAGGTGCAGACATAGAGAATAGACTTGAGGACACGGGGAGGGGGTAGGGTAAGCTGGGACGAAGTGAGAGCATGGCGTTGACATATAAATACAAACAAAGGTAAAATAGATAGCTAGTGTGAAGTAGCCCATAGCACAGGGAGATTACCTCCGTGTTGTGACTACCTAGAGGGGTGGAATAGGGACGGTGGGAGGGAGATGCAAGAGGGTGGGGATATGGGGATATATATTTGTAAGTATAGCTGTTTCACTTTGTTATACAGCAGAAACTAACACAACATTGTAAAGCAGTTGTACTCCCATAAAGATTTTAGAAAAAAATATTAAGGCCGATTGTCTTATGGTAATATTATGGGAGATATAAAGAATTGAAAGGACATAGTGATTATTTTCTTACTAGAGATCAACACGCAGTAGTGGAAAGCCGGGAGTGAATTCTCCACTTGGCTGTATTTCTGTGTTTGTGATTATGGCACGTCATTTGGCCAATAGATTGCTCTTACATAAAAAATGTTTCCCTAGATATTTCTTAAGATCTTCTCAAGTTCTAAACTTTCTGGGACTTCCTTTAGCAATTTTTAAAGTTTGGTCCACTTCAAATAACAAAAGGAGTGCTTTATAAGTTGTTCTTCCTGTCGATTAATTATAGAAAGTGTTTGTTATTCTTTGTAAAGAATGCAGATTCCAAATCAGAATCACGTATTCCTGCCACCATAACTGCTGCTGCCCAGGGAAACGGTAGGAACAGGAGGCCACTCCTGCTATGTTCCAAAGTTAACCATTTTGCATTTGAATTTTCCTTTTTTTTTTTTTTTTTTTTTTTTTTTTTTTTTTTTTTTTTTTTTTTTTTTTTTTGCGGTACACGGGCCTCTCACTGCTGTGGCCTCTCCCGTTGCGGAGCACAGGCTCCGGACGCGCAGGCTCAGTGGCCATGGCTCATGGGCCCAGCCGCTCTGCGGCATGTGGGATCTTCCCAGACCGGGGCACGAACCCGTGTCCTCTGCATCGGCAGGTGGACTCTCAACCACTGCGCCACCAGGGAAGCCCAAATTTTGCTTTTTTGACCTCTCTCTTTGCATGCCTTTTCTTATGTGTGAAACTATTGTAAATCTGTGAACTTTCATTAATGAATATATTAGCTGAATTTTTAACTCTTAGGTGATGTGACCTTAAAAATGCACTTCTACATTATATACTGTACTTAAAGAGTGTACCTCTACTATTGATGTCTAAAGCAATAATAGTGAAAAATACTCAGAAAAATGTAACTAGATGACAAAAAGTGTTCTGAATTAAGAATGATAAAATAAAAGGCACAAACAGTTCTTGCTTCTGTAGCACTCTTAACAAGTGTGTTGGAATAGTCCAAAGAATATCAGTGTGCCTCTGAGCAAATATGTATAAACCTCCATAAGTTCATGATGATTATCAAAGAAATGAGAGAAAACCAAATGACACACAAGTAAATAAATCATTGAAAGTATTGAAAGTAACTAAGGCACCTACAACTTATTCTGTCCCTTTCGTTCTACCTGTATTTCAGGCATGCAAATAATTTCAGCCAAGAAGAAAAATTATTTTCTTCATAGATAAACTTAGGCTAAATTGTTCAAGGCACGATAAAATTAGAAAATAACCAATTTGCTGTGCCTAATTAAATAATTGTTTCAAGCAGTAATCATCATTCAGTGAAACCATTTGGTAAAGGGTGGATGGGAAACTTGCAATGGAAGGATCAGGTATTGCAACCTAAAACCACAAGTCAACAGCTAAACATGGGACCACAGACATTACCTGCCTCCTGATGTGATACCCACAATACTACTCATGATGTGATGCCTACAGCACTACTCATGAAGTATTCTTTCCCCACATGTGGAATCTGCATCTAGATCTAATCTAGAGTTACAGGAAATGTGGATAAAGATGTTAGAGATCAAATTAAATCAAGTTAAATGATACCAGAAGAAAACAAATGGAAAAATCAGAATATGAAATTTTCTACAGGACAACTGACTCAGTCTTTCAACAAAGAGAAAAAATAAATTAAGCACAAGGAGAGGGCTTGAATGATTTGCTCTAGATCAAAGGACTTAAGAGACACAATCCAATACAATGTATGGGCCTTATTTCAGATCCTTACTTGAACCTACAATAAATTGTAAAAACACCCTTCTGAAACAAATATGAAAATTTCATTATGGACTGATCTAAGATGATAGTGGAATTATTTTACTTTAGTTAGATACAATGATGACATTATAGTTACATTTTTAAAAATCCACATTTTTAGAGATAATGTGAAGTATGTAGAAGTGAAGTGACATGACACTTGGGATTTGCTTTAAAATAGTTCATTAAATATAGATGGATAGCTAGATAGACTGTTATAAATAAAGGAAATGTGGCACATTTGGATAATTGGATGATATCTTTATTGGGGCTCATTTAGCTAATTAACAATTTAACTGTTCTCCCTACTTTTGTGGTGTCTGTTTGTTTATAATAAAATTAATCAATGATATGTTGCCTTGACTTAGGAATCACATGAAACTAAAAGGTTTAATTGCTTTATGATAATCACCTCTCAGCTCAGACCTGCACATTCTTGATCTTGTATCTCTAAAAAATTAGGATTAAGTTCAAAATGTAACATTATATGTCACAAGTAGTTGGTACAATGAACCATATACAGCAAGATGGCTAAAGTTATTGAATATCACTGAATTTCATGCCTGTCTTAGACGATTAAAGCAGAAAACTCCAAACTTAGAGAAATCTGTCTGCAGCATATCATTTCTCCTATAGTGTGGTATTTTTCTAAGCACCAGTAACTCTTAGGATTATGAGTTCTTTTGATTATAATATAACTTCTTCCAGAATTTCCCACAATCCTCTATGGATTAATTTTCTAGTTTTAGGTTTTTTTGCCATAAACAAAGTACCACAGACTGGGAGGCTTGAACAGCAGAAATTTATTCCCTCACACTTCTGAAGTCTAGAAGTTCAAGATCAAGGGGTTGATTTCTTCTGAGGGCTTCCCTCTTTGGCTTATAGGTGGTGGTCTTCTTCCTGTGTCTTCATATGGTCTTCCCTCTGTGTCTATCTGTGTCCTGATCTCCTCTTCTTAAAAGGACACCAGTCCTTTGGATAAGGGCCCACCCTAATGACCTCACTGTAGCTGAATTACCTCTTTAAATGTTCTATCTCCAAATAGAACCACATTCTGAGATACTGGGGGTTAGGACATCAACATAGGAATTGGGGGGGGATGTAATTCAGCCCATAACACCCCATTATGGCCAGAAATGGAAATTAAGCAAGACTTAAGAGAACTAAGATTTCCAGAATGATAGCTGAAGTTGGCAGAAGGAAAAACAGGACTTAGCAAATGAAATTATCACCTAAGCATGGAGGTGGCCTTTGAACCCAGCCTTGGATCTTAGTGTTCTAAATCTGTATAAATAAATGAAAATCATCAGGCTGGATATGTAATATCTATTTCATATGAGAAAGATCACTTAAAACTTGGAAGACTATTATTTCACATTTAACTGACAAGTAATCATCTCATGATATAAATTTAACTCCTCCTCTTTTATAGTTTATCCATATCCTATTGTGCCCTATCAATACTTGCTCATAGCCTTGTAGACTTTTAAATTTTCTTGTGCTCTCATTGAAGAATTCGTTTCGTCACCTCTCAGGATGTTGGACTATTAGTCCTCTAGCATGTCACCACTAGCTGCTTCTCACTACACTGAGACACTTTCTTCAGCTCTAGTTTTACTGGGAGATGAAAGGGAATGTTCCAGTAGTGGGTATGTTTTGTACTGTGAACAAATCAAAATATTTCTTAGAAGTGGGTGAAGTATAAATGATAAGTCCATCGACGAACTAACTATAGAGCTTGCTGGATTAAACTGAATTGACATGAACAGTGATTCTGATTCAGGAATGAATTTGGTTAAGCATCACTTTATTCTAGAATTGCCAGTGCCTGCATTTGATGAGACAGATGTTTGATGGGCTTGCTAATTTGACGCTGAAGATTAATCGGGTACTTTGTGAAAGACTAATAAAGACGTAAAAAAAAAAAATAAGTTAACTCTGAAAGCAAGGACTCCACCATTTTAGCAGGAATAAATCTGTCTTCATCAGTAGCAACCGCTGAGATTCATATTAATTATAATCAATATACAAAAGACAGATTACTTCTGTCCATTTCTTTAGCTCGTTCTTTTATTCAAATAATATCATGGGTCTGAAAAGAGAAAACTACTCCTCATGAGGAAACTGCTCATCCGTGTTAGGTAAATTAACTCTTCCAGGGCACTAGGGTATAATTTAGGAAATGATGTCTTTCTGTGCATGAAATGTTACCCCCATATCCTTTAGTTACTTACTGATCTCCATACTATTAAGGATGTGCAATTAGGTCTGTCTTCACTTGTTTTCCTTAACGGAACCTCAGTTTTTTAGTAATAGACCTGAAATAAGTGTTTGACTTATTTAATAATTAAAAATAAATTTCCCTAAACTATCCATATTATATTTTTTAACATTCAAAAATTAACAGGGCTTCCCTGGTGGTGCAGTGGTTAAGAATCCGCCTTCCCATGCAGGGGACATGGGTTCCCACTTTCCGCGGAGCAGTAAGCCCGTGTGCCACAACTACTGAGCCTGCACTCTAGAGCCCACGAGCCACAGTTACTGAGCCCGTGTGCCGCAACTATTGAAGCCCATACTCCTAGAACCCGTGCTCCATAACAAGAGAAGCCACTGCAATGAGAAGCCTGTGCCCTGCAATGAAGAGTAGCCCCGGCTCGCCGCAACTAGAGAAAGCCTGTGCACAGCAACAAAGTCCCAACACGGCCAAAAATAAATAAATTAATTAATTTTTAAAAATTAACAGTTAAATATTTGTAAATATCTAACTAAAAATAAAAGTCTGAGTTTGTATTTTTTTTTTAAATAGAAGTAATAAAGCCAATTCTATGAATTACAGATAAATGACCCACATATTGTGAGTCTGATACCGGGAATGTTTTTACTAAGAAGACTTGTGATAAGGTATGATTGATATAAAAGTACTTTGCGGAAGTCTGGATTGATGTATTATAGTTGATCATAATATCACATAGGCTTTGTCCCTGTGCCTTATCTAGGTCTTTTTTGTTGTTGTTGTTGTTGTTGTTGTTGTTGTTTTTGCGGTACGCGTGCCTCTCACTGTCGTGGCCTCTGCCATTGCAGAGCACAGGCTCCGGACGCGCAGGCTCAGCGGCCATGGCTCACGGGCCCAGCCGCTCCGCGGCTATGTGGGATTTTCCCGGATCGGGGCACGAACCCGTGTCCCCTGCATCGGCAGGCGGACTCTCAACCACTGCGCCACCAGGGAAGCCCCATATCTAGGTCTTTAACAAAAGCAATTGCCCCATATGGTTAAAACCATTTCCTGGATCCCTAATTTTTCTTAGGCTCAATCAAAAAATTTAACATTTCTTACTAAGCCCTCTGCTTAACTTTGTAAGAGTTTAACATCTCTTCACACCAACTCACTGAGATAACATACGAAATCATGTTTATACAACAACTCTTTTAGTTAACAGCTCATGTGATGGACACTGTGATCCCATGGTTAAAAAGAAAGTTGTTGATGCCAGGGAGCTTAGAGTTTAGCTAGTGCTTTGTAATATGGATTCTGAATTTCTTTTAGTTCATCAAACCTGAGGTGTTCTTGTCTCGCTCTCACTCCCTTTTCATCTTCGGAGCGTCACAAATGCTGTTCCCTCTGCCTGGAACAGGTTTGCTCTGTCCCCCTCCTCCAACCCTTCAATCTTTTTCTTTGGATGAGTACCATTTAGCCTGCAGCAGTCAATATGAATTTTTTTTTTTTTTTTTTTTTTTTTGCAGTACTCGGGCCTCTCACTGCTGTGGCCTCTCCCGTTGCGGAGCACAGGCTCCGGACGCGCAGGCCCAGCGGCCATGGCTCACGGGCCCAGCGGCTCCGCGGCATGTGGGATCTTCCCGGACCGGGGCACGAACCCACGTCCCCTGTATTGGCAGGAGGACTCTCAACCACTGCGCCACCAGGGAAGCCCAATATGAATTTTATATCTTCAGAAAAAATACTTCCCACCTCCACCTCTACAAATACAAATGTTCTGCATTTTGTGCACTTATTTTGTGCTTCAGTTACAACAAATACTCTACTTTTGTTTAGTACTTATCATATTGGAGATTACCACTAGCAGAAGAGAATCTCCATAAGGCCAAGAACATTGTTTATCTTGTTTTTTTATTTTATCCCTACCATCTAGCAAACTACCTGGAACATATAGCTGTTGGATAAATATTTGTTGAATTAAATATTTAATATATATTTGGAGTACTCTGTGACAAATGAGGCATGTATTATATATAACTAGACACATTTTTATAGGATAAAACTGGATGACAGTTTTTTCTTTCAATAGGTCTAAAAGATAATCAATAATATCTTTGTGATAGAGACAGAAGGTAAGTTCAATATCACCTGTGGTATCATTATTAGAATAATTTCACTCCTCTAGAACATCTAGCTTCTCCTTGAACATTTCCAGTGATAGAGAGACCATTATTTTTTGAAACAAACTCTTCTCCTGCAAAACAACCTTGATTGTCACATAGTCCTTCTCAATAATGGGCAACCAGCTAACTCCCCATAATTTTCACCTCTTTGTCCTGGCTCTGCCATCAGAAGCTAACCAGAATTCTAATCCTTTTCCTGAATGAAAGTTGGTCATGTATCTAAAACCACTGATCATTCTCCTCCTCCCCTTCCTCCCAAGTCCTTTCTTTTGAAGATAAGGTACTTTTGGGTTTCTAATGGAGTCCTTATATAATACGGCTTCAGACTTTTCATCATTTTAGTTCTTCCCCTTTGAAGGTCCTATCATTTTTCATTGTCCTGTTCATATTGAATAAAATATTTCTTTTCAACTGGACAATAATTTCTATTGACTGTCTTATTTCAATACCTTTCAGCAGTTGCTTTATATTGATGGCTTATCCTGATCTTAAGGAAAACTAAAAGCTCTAGGTCATCTTCATTCAATAACCATCTGGATAAGATTCTTAGATTTCTCCCTATTTTCTTAAAGTCTTCATTGAAATCACTTCTATGGTTATCAAGACCACATTATGGTGTGCAGAAAAAAGTTCCTAAAGAAAACTACATTTTGTAGTGTCCAAGGAATTGGCAAATAGCAGAGAGACCTGGACAGTATCATTCTGACCGTAGGGTATAAAAAGGACCATGATACAATGGGGTGTAGTTGACATCTAGACTGAGAGGTAAGTCTGCCTAAGGCAAATGTGGTTGCTGACCTCTTAGTCTAGCAAATGTTCCAAATAGACATGAGGTCTTTCTTTAAAACAGTATGTCTTCTATTTTAGCTACAAGCCCTCTGCTTACACTTTCAGATTCTGGACATTCATGTTATTTCTTATGGAAAGAATGTGGAAAACACAGTGTTCTGATACCATTTTACAGCTTTTCTTGGACTTTAAAATTTCTGTTAAGTGCATTTTAAAATTAAAAGGAAATCTTCAGGACTCCAATTGAGTTTTCACAATGACTCTAGAGTCCATTATATTTTAAGCCCTCAGACTTTCTTTTTTGAACTTTGAGAATATGGGATACAATAAATTATATGTATTAGATTTCTGGCAAAATGCAGTTTAGGACACTGCACATGTCATAAAGTGCAAAAAAAAAAAGCAAAGTGCAAAAAAAAATCTTTTCTGCTGTCATAAAGCTTATTGAAAACTGCTATTATACCATTAAAATTAATGTAATCACTTTTCTTTTTCTCCCTAAGTCACATTGCCCTTTTGCCCAACCCTTTCAGGTCATCTCCCGTTGAAGACAATGAGCCTTTTCTGGTTATTCCACTTGAATTAAATGCTGAAACGAATGCTGTGAAATGTTGCTTTTCTAATTCATATTTTACACAAAAAGATTTAATTTTCACATAAGATTGCTGAATTTCCATTTGGATATTTCCCATATTCTGTACCATTTAAAATCTACTGCTATAGAAATGTAGAGGAAAATGGGCTCCCTTTTTGAAATATGCTTGAAAAAGTCATCAAAACTGAAATAATTTACTGCAACTTTTTGATTTAAGACAAAACCTTTGGGGTTTTATTAGGCTTTAGCATAAGGCTTGGAGTTATCTACAGTATATTAATATTTAAATATGAAGAATTATATATCCTGTGTAATACATATCTTTAGACACAGTTACAATGCATTCGGTATTAATTTAAGCATTTGCTTAAGAAAATTTAGACTCCTTTATAATGTTCTAAAATTAAATTTATGCCAAATGTTCCTTTTTTTTTTTTTTTTTGATATCTAACCAGCTTTTTGGTTAAATTCACTTACTTTTTTTTTTTTTCTTCCATTTTTTGGCCACCCTGTGTGGCATGTAGTATCTCAGTTCCCTAACCAGGGATCGAACCTGTGCCCCCTGAAGTGGAAGCACAGAGTCTTAACCACTGGACCGCCAGGGAAGTCCCCCTCACTGACCTTTTAACACAGAGAAGAAAGTTGGGGGCCACTCACCTCTCTAGGGAGGTTTGTATGTGTGACAGCTGCTGAAAAAGGCTCTTTGAACAATGAGACAGTTGGATACCCAAGCTCCGGGTCCTTGAACTGGCTTCATAGGGGGCACCTGGGTTCTTCTTTATACTTCTTTACCCCTCACTCTGGTAAAATATTCATCAGCTACTCTCAAATTTGTCCCAGGTCCCTGCTCAATCTAAGCAACATCTCTTGACAAACTGATTAGTCCTTGATTCTTAAAATACTCAGGATTTGAAGCAAATTGTTTTTATGGACATGTATGCTAGGATTAAAATGAACTTATTCTAATGTGATACTTCATAACCTACAGAACTCACCAATTAATTTATATTAAATTTTGCTTACACATTTTCCCCCCATCAGGTATACACATGTACTCTCACATCTTATTTGGTGAAGAAAACCTAGAATATATTTTCCTGCTTGATTGTGTGGTATGCCCCCCTTTATTTTCTTGCTACTGTTAAACAGAAACTGATTTTACTTTTGTCTAAGGAGAGTACTCTTGCTACTCACCAAAGGGAACAAGTGTGAAAATAAAGAAAAGTTTTGCTGGACACCATGGACCCTGGAAGGAGAGAGTAAGAGGAATCCCTTTTTAAATGCATTCTTCTAGCCTTTCATCTCTTTCCTTGTATACCTGTTTTTTTCTTTTTTCTGTCTCCTGTCAAATGACAAAACTAAAACAATTTCGTGAGGAGTTTGATGTCCTTTATGCAAGGAAAATCAATCCATGGATTGGGGGAGGACAGTGCCTCACAATCAGTGGAGCTGTCTTCCTGAAGGATTTGGGGCAAGAGCGAGTATTACAGAAAGTTAGATGATGCAACACAGAAACCGGCCATGATTGGCTAGGAAGTCAGGGATTTCCTTATAAGCCTAGCAAGTTCTGTTTTCTAGGGTGAGATAAGCTGCTAAAGCTGAGTTGGAGGACTGTGATCGATGTATGTTAAGTTCTCTGGACAGGGAAGTGGTTTCCGTAAGTGTGGGCTGACTTATGTTTAGATTTGTGACCTAGGCTGAGCCACTGGGACAGCCTCTACTTTGTGGGTCCCGGTATACGAATTACCTTCATTACCGCTTGGAGCTAAGATTGCATTGTCCCATCATGTGCTTAGGCGAAAGGCGTAGGCTGCTGAGTAGGAAGCATAGGAAGCTGGTGCAGCTGCTGTCTGTTCTCCACCCCTGTCCCCTCCGCCAGAACTCTGAGCCTTCACACATGGCATCTGGGGGCAGGGCAACACAAAGTACAAACACAGCTTTCGGGCTTTCATGTATCATCCCTTTTCTTTTTGTGATTCACAAAAATGTACACGTAATCTAAGTAAATGACTGCCATCCTGAAGGTCTCATTTTGATATGAGTGGTATTTTAAAAGAATAGTGTAAATGGCTAACGGAAGAAAGAACTATTAAGTGATGTGAATTCCAGTTAACTGTCAGTGATTGCTTTGTAGCTCTGGGTCAACTGAATTGAGAATTTCAGAGATCGGTGTTTTCTGAGAGCAGCAGAAACAAAATGTCAAAATGTTACAGGACCCACTAAAGGGAGTCACCAATTCTGCCATGAGATTAGAAGTGGGCTTTGTAGAGTAGGTAGATTCTAGCTCAGTTTAGATGTTAAGCCTAGTGATTTACCAGAAAATCTTGGGGGATGGAGATATGAGGCAGATGAAACACACAGTACATGCATAGCTCATTTTATTGCACCTGGCTTTATTGCACTTCATAGATACTGTGTCTTCTACAAATTAAAGGTTTGTGGCAACCCTGCATCCAGCAAGTCTGTCGGCGCCATTTTTTCAACAGCATTTGCTCACTTTATGTCTGTGTCACATTTTGATAATTCTCACAATATTTCAAACTTATTATTTTTGTTACGGTCATCTGTGATCAGTGATCTTTGATGTCACTACTGTAATTGCTTTGGGGCACCATGAACCAAGCCCATATAAGATGGCAAACTTAATAGATAAATGTGTGTCCTGACTGCTCCATGGACCAGCAGTTCCCCTGTCTCTCTCCCTCTCCTTGGGCCTCACTATCCCCTGAGACACAAAATTTTTTTAAAATTAGGCCAGTTAATAACCCCACAATGGCCTCTAAGTTTTCAAGCGAGAAGTGTCACATAGCTCTCACTTTAAATCAAAAGCTAGAAATGATTAAGCTTATCCAGGAAGGCACATCGAAAGGTGAGACAGGCTGAAAGCTAGTCCTCTTGTGCCAAACAGTTAGCCAAGTTGTGAATGCAGAGGAAAAGTTCTTGAAGGAAATTAAAAGTGCTACTCTGGGGAACACACAAATGATAAGAAAGTGAAACAGCCTTATTGATGATACAGAGAAAGTTTTACTGGTCTGGATAGAAGTCAAACCAGCCACAACATTCTCGTAAGCCAAAACCTAATCCAGAGCAAAGCTGTAATTCTCTTCAATTCTTTGAAGGCTAAGAGAGGTGAGAAAGCTGCAGAAGAAAAGTTTGAAGCTAGCAGAAGTTGGATCATGATGCTTAAGAAAGAAGTCATCTTGATAACATAAAAGTGCAAAGTGAAGCACCAAGTGCTGATGTAGAAGCTGCAGCAAGTTCTCCAGAAGATCTAAGATCATTAATGAAGGTGGCAACAGATTTTCAGTGTAGATGAAATGACCTTATATTGGAAGAAAATGTCATCTAGGCCTTTCATAGCTACAGAGGAGAAGTTAATGCCTGGCTTCAAAGGACAGGTCGACTCTTATTAGGGGCTAATGCAGCTGGTGACTTTAAATTGAAGCCAATGCTTAGGTACCATTCTGGAAATCCTAGGGCCCTTGAAAATTATGCTAAATCTACTCTACCTGTTCTCTTTAAATGGGACAGCAAAGCCTGGATGACAGCACATCTGTTTACAACATGGTTTACTGAATATATTAAGCCTACCTTTCAGACCTACTACTCAGAAAAAGATTCCTTTCAAAATATTTCTACTCAAGCCCATGGATCCAGGTGTAATTTTGACTTTCAAGTCTTATTATTTAAGAAATACATTTTGTAAGGTTGTAGCTGCCATAAATAGTGATTCCTCGGATGGATCTGGGAAAAGTAAACTGAAAACCTTTTGGAAAAATATTCACCATTCTAGATGCCAATAAGAACCTTAGTGATTCATGGGAAGAGGTTAATATATCAACATTAACAGGAGTTTGGAAGAATTTTATTCCAGTCCTCATGGATGATGCAGAGCAGTTCAAGACTTCATTGTAGGAATTCCCTGGTGGTCCAATGGTTAGGACTTGGCGTTTTCTCTGCCGGAGCCAGGTTCGATCCCTGGTGGGGGAACTAAGATCCCACAAGTCACACAGCGTGGAAAAAAAAAAAAAAAAAAGATGCTGTGAAGATTGTTGAAATGACAACAAACGATTTAGAATATGCCATAAACTTTGTTGATAAAGCAGGGGCATGGTTTGAGAGAATTTACTCCGATTTTGAAGAAGTTCTGCTGTGTGTAATAAATGCTATCCAACAGCATTTCATGCTACAAAGAAATCGTTCTTGAAAAGAAGAGTCCATTAGTGTGGCAAAATTCGTTTTTGTCTTATTTTAAGAAATTGCCACAGGGACCCCAACCTTCAGCAACCCCCTGATCAGCCATCAACATGAAGGCAAGACCCTCCACCAGCAAAACGATTATGATTCACTGAAGACTTAGATGATGGCTAACATTTTTTTTTATCAATAAAGTATTTTTAAATTGATATGTACAATTTTTAGACATAATACTATTGCACATTTAATAGACTACAGAATAGTGTAAATGTAAATTTTATATGCACTTGGGAAACCAAAACTTCATGTGACCCACATTTTTTGTGATATTTGCTTTTTATTGAAGTGGTCTGGAACCAAATCTGCAATATGTCCGAGGTCTGCCTGTATGCATACAACATGAGCTCCTCCCTCAAAGCCGAGCATAGGAGCATTAAGTTCGTTCTAACCACATGGTGCATGATGAAGAGGGTGGAGAGTTAAAACTAGAGAGACAGTGCTGGCCAGATGACGTAGTGAAGGCATTTGTATTTGGTGTGCAACCGACTCCACAAAGGTCTGTGATGCAGGTAACTGACATATCCAGAGGAAGCTAAGTCTGGCAACCATGTGAAAGTGGCCCCTAGTTGGGGAGGTGATAAAGCAGCCTCTTGGAGCAATCAAAAAGAGAGATGATGAAGGGATAAAGGGTTTGCAGAAGGAATGAAGGGAAAAGATCAGGTATAACATACATGTCATATATTCTTTAAGGTTCAGTGTCACCTTAGGTATGGGTGGTAAGGGAAATTTTCTTGACATTTAACAAATAATATATTTATACAATTTCAGTTGTGCCTTCTAGCCATGTAATTAGGGACTAAAACATTTGCCTTTAGTAAGTACCATAGGCTTTTAGGAGAAAAAGAAATTGATATAAAATTCAATAAATGTATATGATTTTATATTTTATAAAATGCAAAAATAAGCTTAAAATATGATCCCAAACTTCAGTTAAAATAATTATTGTAGACTGCATATCCTGATAAACCTGCTCTATATAAAACACCAAAAATACTAGATAAAGTATATTTTTAAATACATATAAATTCACAGACCAAAAGATAAATTACCAAGGGGAAAGGTGGAGGAAAAAGAAAGAAAAAAGCAAATAAGAAAAGGGAGAAAGGGCTTCCCTGGTGGCGCAGTGGTTGAGAGTCCACCTGCCGATGCAGGGGACACGGGTTCGTGCCCCTGTCTGGGAAGATCCCACATGCCGCGGAGCGGCTGGGCCCGTGAGCCATGGCCGCTGAGCCTGCGCGTCCGGAGCCTGTGCTCCGCAACGGGAGAGGCCACAGCAGTATGAGGCCCGCGTACCACAGAAAAAAAAAAAAAAAAAAAAAGAAGGGAGAAAAAAGAACAGGATAAATAAAGAAATAAAGCAAGCACAACTGGAGCAGATAGCAAGCACTGAAACCAGTGACTGGTTCTCTTCGCATTACCTGGAGGCCTGGGAACTTCAGTTTTTAATGGTCCTCTACATGAGAAGAAAGATAAAGCTGAAGAGAGATGAAAAATTGTGTTGTAGGACAATACCATCCATAAGCTCAAATCTAAAAAGTTACAAAACCAATGGAGAAGAAATTCACAGAGTAGGGGTTACTAGGAAAACAACAACAGAAAATAAAGTCAAACTCTTAATGACTTCAGAAAATAAAGATGATCAAAAATTAAAAAGTCTGTCAATGTATCAATATAAAGCACTGGCAAGATTTAGAGTGAAAGGAACTCTTCTAAGCTATAGACCTGTGGTAAAACAGTAGGACCATAAATTTGAAGGTGCACATCCTTTATGTGTGGCTTTCTCGGTCGTGACAATATTGACATTTTGAGCTGGACCATTCTTTCTTGTGGGGACTGCCATGTGTATTGAAGGATATTTAGCAGAATCTCTGGCTTCTATCCACTAAATGCCAGCAGCATCCCTTCTTCCTCCTAGCTGCAACATCCAAAATGTCTCCAAACTTTACTAAATGTCTCCTGGAGGGAAAATTCACCCCTGGTTGAAAACTGCCATTCTACTTTCAGCAATTCTACTAGATATTTATGGCAAAGAACACATATATTTGTGTTAAGAGGCATGCACATGAATCAGAGTAGCATTGTTATAAAACAGAAAAATAGTTATTCTAGAAAATGTGTGAGTATATCATGATACATTAATACAATTAAATATTGTATAGTTTCTATATTGTGTAACAATGAAAAAAAAGAACTACTGTTAAATGCAATGTAAGCAGTTCACACTCAGTGTTGAAAAAATAAGACCCGGGCTGAAGAATACTTAAGAGTTTGACTACCTTTATGTAAAATCTGAAAAGATGCAAAGCTAAAAAAAAAAAAGTTTAAATATTTATTTCTGGGGCTATGTGCTTGCTAAAACTATGATGAAAAGAAAGAGAAGGAAAATATTCAAAATAATGACTACTTCTTGAGGGAAGGATAGGGCAAAAAGGGCCTAAGATGGAAGTCACATGATGAGCTTCAAAAATATCAGTAACATTTGATTTCTTTAGCTTGGTGGTGAGTACATGGGTGTCCATTTTAATATTATCCTTCACTTTATTTTTCATTCTTTTACTCATATATATTTCATAATTTGAATATAAAAATATAATCCTTACCATATACCGTTTAATAATACTAGATGATTTGATTTACTGACATCATTGTTTTGTCTGCTGAGGATTCCTTTCTTCTTCTAGAAATGTGCCTCCACCCCTCCATTTATTTGTAGAACTGTTTATTTTTATCACCACTACGGCTATACATCTCTGGCTGGAACTAGTAGTTATAGCATTTTGTTCCCATGGCCATAGGGAGAGTCAAGGATCACAGCCAATTATGGTACTTGTATGAGTTTGCTAGGGCTGCCATAACAAAATACCACAGACTGTGTAGCTTAAAGAAGAGAAATTTATTTTCTCGTAGATGTGGAGGATGGAAGTCCAAGATTAAAGTGTCAGCAAGTTTTGTTTCATCTGAGGCTTCTCTCCTTGGCTTGCAGGTGGCCACCTTCTCACTGTGTCCTTACAGGTTCTTTCCTCTGTACTGTGCACCCCTGGTGTCTCTCTGTGCTTCCAAGTTTCCTCTTCTTGTAAGGATACCAGTCAGGTTAGGGCCCAACCTAACAGCCTCATTTTAACTTAATCTCTTCTTTAAAGGCCCTGTCTCCAAAGACAGTCCCATTCTAAGGTACTGAGGATTAGGGCTTCAACCTATGAATTGGGTGGGGGGGAGGATAGAATTGGGGGTGGGGGAGATGTAACAGTACTCATGACCTCTAACTCCAGTGAAAGTTCATTCCCAGGACTTTTGAGCTCAAGCTGGAGTTCAGAGCTTTAAACCTCACTGTTCCAAAGCTGGGAGGATGTCATTTTGTAAGTGACTTAAACTTCACCCTCCTCCACCTAGAGAAAACTGGTCTATTTATTGAAGGAAATAAAAAAGGCCTATAGAGAGAGGCAGTGAGAGAGAATGAGTTCTGTAATTTTCAAATCTGTTTTCAGTCAGCTTTGTGCTTCTTGCAGTTTGGCTGTGTGGACTGATCCATGTCCCTTTATCACATAAGTTGATCAATCTCTACTTTTCTCATTTGCAATCAAAAAATAATGAATAGGCTTTTTTGGGGGGGGGGTAAGTGGTCAGAGTCCAAATTATAAATTAAGTTTGAAAACCTTGGAGTATGTTTGGAACTAAAAATGACCCTGTTTCTCTTATGTATAAGATCTGGAAAATAGTTGCATGTGATTTTATTTCACTTCAGTTTTTTATAAAATATGGTGTTAATGAAATTCTTCTTGCCAATGATCCAATTTTACCATCCTAGGCATATTTTTGATAATTATTCTGCCTAAAACATGGAATAACTACTCAGGTACTATAAATATTAGGTGTAGAGGTAGCTGCAGCGTTAAAGCTTCTCTTCTGAATTCTGTGACTGTATCTGATAGGATTCACATAATGTCCATAAGGAGAAGAGCTGAAGTTACTCATTACTGTCACATATGCTTAACAGCAACTGCATTAATATTGACAAAATCTGACAATCTCAATTCATATGCTTTCTTAATACTTAACAGCACAGGTAGATTGACATTGGGAATGAACAAATCTTATGGAAAACAACAACAAAAAATCAATTATGAGCATTCTTACAAATTTCTAATTCTTAGAAATTATTTTTTAAAATTTGTCAGTTCAGGGCTTCCCTGGTGGCGAAGTGGTTGAGAGTCCACCTGCCAGTGCAGGGGACACGGGTTCGTGCCCCGGTCCGGGAGGATCCCACATGCCGCGGAGCGGCTGGGCTCATGAGCCATGGCCGCTGAGCCTGCACGTCTGGAGCCTGTGCTCCGCAAAGGGAGAGGCCACAACAGTGAGAGGGCCCGTGTACCGCAAAAAAAAAAAAAAAAAAAAAAAAAATTTGTCAGTTCATAATACCTTAAACTAGAATTGATCTTTCTGCTATCTTTGCCACCATTAGGTAAAGGTTTTTCTATTTGATTGGCAACAGATGAAAAGTGATCTGTGTATGTTGTTGTGTATAGCAAGGACCCTAAGGAACCAGTTGTTTGGACTATATCATATTGTAGACTTTTCATGTTGATCACTTTGAGGAAAGTTTTCTTGGAATAATTCTATAAAATGTTTCACCATTACAACAGCATTCATATTCCATTCTCCTTACCCTGTGTCTAGTTAACTTTGAAACTTCTATGAGACTTATTTGGAGCATAGTCATCTATTTATAACATTATATGTAATGTTAACACAGTAAGAAACCTTAGAAAGTATATGGTACCAGATCATATTTATTGAATTGATGTCCAAATTCATACAGAAAATGAATATATACTTCTTTTTAAACGTAACAGACTGAACACATATATTTATCTCTATTACCTATTGAAATTCCCATAAAATGGCAGTAAACTAATTTAAAAAGCATAAGCCCCACCCCCCCAAAATTAATGAAAAGAGAAGAAGAACCACAACAGACATGCCAACAGAATTTGGGTAGCTGGAAATTAGATATATGATGGTAGCAGATTTAGCAGATTAGAGAAAATTTTTTTTAAAGCCAAGGTGGTTCGTGTCATAGAACCTAAATAAGTCTTAGGATCTGGAGACACAAGAGTCCCTCTAGGATGGTCAACAGGGGGACTGACTGGAAGTCTGTATAAGGAATATTACTGTGCCCAGATATCTCTTGGTTAGCAGACTACATAATTAATCCTCTGCCAACTCAGCAGAAAATAAGAAACTGGTTCTTAGCAACTTGAATGAAAGATGATCTGAATGAGTGGAAACTAGGGCTAACTGAAGCTGGGATAGGTGCCATAATAAAAACAGAATGAGGAAACTGAAGTTTGCACACTTAAAAATGAATTTTCTCCAGCCCCTCACCCTTGGTTCCCAGAACAATGGCAGTCAGGCTTATAGACTCTTGGAAGGAGCCTAGAGAAGTCCCTTTGCAGAGAAACTGAGTAGCTCTACAAATATAGTTTATGTGATTAGTATATTAATAAATAACAAAGAGAAAAAGATTAACAAAAAGAACAAACCTGAGCTTCACGGTAAAACAACAGGTTTATTGATGAGAGGATCCAGAAGAAAGTTGGTCCTTCAGGATACATGGCAGAGAGCTGCAGTCATCTTCCAAATGCCTCATAAAATGTACGGAGTCCAATAATAATGTCTGAGTGAGTGAGGTTCATCTCAGAACTCCAAGAGGCACATAAATCTCTCTCTGAACTCCATTCTTGTAGCACATAGGCAGAGACCATCTCATCTGGGTGAATATACCTCATAACTCTTTGAAACAAGTGCTATATAATATGGTTGTAAGTACTGTATACTCAGAACAAAAACCATTTCCCCCCATCACCCTCTGACTTTCCCCCAGCTGTATTCTTTTCTGTACAACGAAACCAAAGTTTTCTCAGAAATCTTGAGGATCATACTAACTTGTACCATTAGGATTTCATCTTCATGAGATTCTGTAAGACTTAAAAAAAGAAAAAAAAAGGCACAGTTCCTTCCAGAGAAACCCATTAGCAATACGCTGCAGGGTGCACAGAACTTCTTATTGCCATTTTAGTTCCTTAGTAGTAAATATGAATGGTGAACCAAGGTCCCCAGAGGTTTGAAGAAAGCCTGAAATATGAAATGCCAAAAACAAAATAAGCAAACAGAAAAATGGAAATCAGAAGTCTCCATGCTAAGAGAAAAGAAGAAACTGTCAAACTTTAACATCTTAAAGATAAAGTTGAAACTGCCACAAAAAAAAGTAACGCAATGCTTGTTTCAAAGGAGTTTCAAAGAACAAAAAGGAATTTACCTAAATTAAAAATAGAACAGTGTGGGCTTCCCTGGTGGCGCAGTGGTGGAGAGTCCACTTGCCAGTGCAGGGGACACGGGTTCGTGCCCCGGTCCGGGAGGATCCCGCATGCCGCGGAGCGGCTGGGCCCGTGAGCCATGGCCGCTGAGCCTACACGTCCGGAGCCTGTGCTCCGCAACGGGAGAGGCCACAGCAGTGAGAGGCCCGCGTACCGCAAAAAAAATAAAACAGTAGATCATATGTACATGTATAGCTGATTCACTTTGCTGTACAGCAGAAAGTAACACAACATTGTAATGCTACTCCAATAAAAATTAATTTAAAAAGAAACCACTAAATAAATAAATAAATAAATAAAATAGTAGACTTTTCAAAATCCAATAGGAAATTTGGAAGATGACATTAAAGAAGCTCACCAAAAATAAAGCACAACAAAACAAAACAGGAACAAAAGAAAAAAATACATGAGCATTCCATCTCTCACCAGGTGGTTACAGGTAAGGATGGTACCACTAGCAACAGGGAAGCCAAGGAAGACAGGGCTGGGGAACCCATCACCATGCCCTAACCAGCTCCTGCAGGGGCCGCTTAGCCTGCAGGGGTGGCCCAGGTGCAGAGCCTGTAGGGGGCTACATCCCTGCCTCCAACTCTGCATGCAAGCAGACCAGGCTTCTCTGCTGTCCTCCAGGTGGCCCAGGTAGGCAAATCCCTTCTCTGGAGGGAAGGCGATTGGAACTGTGTAGCTAGAGATCAGACCTGGGAAATACTGTTCTGTGATTCCCAGCGACTCGCACACCCCACCTCGACGCACTTGGTGGCTCAAGGAAGGACCTTCCATCACTCAGGGAAACCAAAGGAATCCCTCCTTTTGGGGTTTGGGGAGGAGGCAAAGAACCGCTCACCTTTCTGTGGGGCTGGCATTTCCACCTAGCCACACCAGGCCCTAGGCCTTCGGAAAGTATACTCCACCCTACCAGAGACATCAGCAGAAATGCGGCTGGGAGTCCAGCGGGACCAGAATAGCACTGAAAAGTCTCTGACAATGAAATTGTAGGTAGACTTATCCCTTGTTTACTGCTGAGAGAATTAAAATTAGAGAGGCTTAGGGATTTGCCTGGGACAGTTATGAAATATCAGTTACAGGCTTTAGTCCACTTTTGGCTACCTCTAATAACTGTCCTTTCCATTAAAGCTTAACATTTTTTAATAAAAAATTGAAGAGACAATGACGCTTCTGATAAATACGCCAGGGACTGTTGCTAGATAACACATGTCTACAATGATTTTCAATTATTTAACCAAGGACAAAATAGATAGAGAAAATAATCTGTTTAAAAGGTCTGCGAAAAATTTAAAGGGCAAATAATATGTAAAGATAAATGGATTTGCCATGAGGACACAGATGCAACTAGAGTATTACAGCATTGCTGAATCTACTGAAATATGAAGCAGCATGGTTTACATATCTTCTTTTACTTTTGTCACAGTTTAAGACTATACTGAAAATTATAAATGGCTACCTTTTCACTCACTAGTGAATATAATAATCAGAAATTAAAATTTATTTATAGGCTACTTATACCTTAAATAATTAGAAAAATCCATAATTTGTCTTATATATGAATTAAAAAAATTTTTTTTCACTATGTCTATTTCTGTAAGCTGAAAGACCCATCCAAGTCAATCTTACTAATGTTATGCTGATAGAGTTTCTGTGCAGACATTAATAGTCAAGGGCATTCTACTTGTAAGAAGTATTTCCATTCTTCAATTATATAAAATTTTTAGCATATTTTACAACATTCATTCTTGTACTGATTAAACCCTTTGGTCCTATATAAGTGCAAATTTAACACTTCCTTTTGGAAGGAACTATGAAATTGTAATGCCTTTGTCTTCTCCTGTGTAAATTTACAAAAATGCACATGCATAAATCAGACAAATAAAGGTATGTCAAACAATCCTCATAAGTAATTAACAGGAAGGGTAGCTATTGTTGGGTGAAATAATCTGCCCATTTTCCCATAAGATATTTACAGTTGTTTGTATGTTAGCTCCAGATTGTTTGCCATCTATAAATTAAGACATTGTTTTATTGCTGCTCCCCGGGCAGTGAACTCTCAGTCCTGTATTTTTATAACAGCATTAGAAACATTTCCCATTACCTATAAAATTTCTTAATTAAAGATGATTAAGGGCTTCCCTGGTGGCGCAGTGGTTGAGAGTCCGCCTGCCGATGCAGGGGACGCGGGTTCGTGTCCCGGTCCGGGAAGATCCCACATTCTGCGGAGCGGCTGGGCCCGTGAGCCATGGCCTCTAAGCCTGCGCGTCCAGAGCCTGTGCTCTGCAACGGGAGAGGCAACGACAGTGAGAGGCCCGCGTACCGAGAAAAAAAAAAAAAAAAAAAAAAAAAAAGGAAAAGATGATTAATATCACAAACTCCAATATCCCGTTTTCGAAAGTTATACATCTTTAGAAGCACATTAATAACAATGTTAGCTTCAATAACTAAATATCAAATATCAATCTTTTTTATTTCTAACTCAAAAACATCCAAATTCCAGTCACCTAGAGAGTTTTAGATCCTGATCTCCAGGTCACACCCTGGGCAAAATAAATGGGAATCTCTAGTGATAAAACCAAGATATTAGAATTTTTTTAATCTCCAGGAAGTTAAAATGATATGCAGCCAATTCTGAGAACTATAAGGGCACATGTTTGTGAGCAAGTTCAGTAAATAGCAATGTACCTGAATTCTTCTCAAGCTCTGGTCACCACAGTCCTGTGAAGTGGCAGCTGAGGAGGTGCCAACACTTACCATGGCTGATTCGAAACAAAACAAAACCATAAATCAAAAACAAAAGGAAGAAGTCAAGGCTGACACAAATATTATATTAACCTGAAAGTGGAGGTGCAGGACATCTCTGTGATACAGAAGAAGCCTATACCACTTGGAACCAAATGAAATCTGTTGTGACTTTGCGCATGAGATAGATCAAATTCTGAATTGAATGGGAGTCAACTGATGAAGCAGACTTACCTGCATAAAGACACGTGTCATGTTCCAACAATAGGCAGAAAGGGGGCATCTGCTAAAAGGAGCCTGCTGCTTTCCTACAGTATGGGTCCCATCGATTTCCAAAATTCTCCACCGGAAAATCCCAGTTTGGTTTCTCCACATTCTGACTGCTACAGTATGGTTTTCTCTTTTATCTTCACACTCCAAAATCCTCTGTTGTACATAAAGTAACTGGCAAATGTGCATGAGTTATTAGCCAATGCAATTTTTAATTGATAGCAAATGGAAAAGAGCAGGGGAAAAGAATGCATAAAAGTATTTTTCCAATTAAGCATGCTCATATGTCCTTTATTTTTAAATTCAAGTAAATTACTTTATACCCATATTGCAAAATGAAAACCTTATATCATTTAACATACTCTCAGCCACAGTCAAATGGTTACCTCAAATTTGTAACAGAGTGACTTTGAAAAATATTGCTGTAATAGCTATCTTTTTCAGATCTATAGTTTTACTACCTATAGGTTATGAACTTTTAGTGAAAAATTAATTTTTACATCCTGTGTATATCCATGATTTCTTTTAAAGTTAGGCTTTTTCCCACAGTTTATTGAGTGCATCTTTTTCCTTCTACTCGGCATTTCTCTTTAGATTGTTTGATTATATTCATGAGTAAAAGGAGAAAAGGAAAAGACAGGAGCTAGGCAAAATTATGAGAGCGAGTCTAATAAAAAAAGTTTACTTAGCACAAAAATTACTCAACACAGTAATGAGAAGGATCTACTTAAAATTTAAATGCTGCTTCATTTTACAAATAAGTTAAAACAAAGATTTAAGTTCAGTGCTTAAAAAGAATGTTGCTGTTTTGTTTCACATAACACCTTTATTATACATGCTTTTTCTCTCTAGAATTGTTGATACTTCTAAGCCAAACTAGGGTGTTTGAATGGATCATAAAGCACTGTGATTTATTTATTTACTACCTCAACAATTGTTTCTTAAGCATTTAGTATGTGCCAAACATTATGTGGGCTCTGGGAGTCCATGGCAAAACAAGCTAAAAAATAACAACCAAAGCATGTTGATGCCCTCAAAGCATTTATAATCCAGTGAGAAAGAGAGAGAGGACTCAAATAAAATTAACAAAAAATAAATAATATATAAAAATACATAATATAAAATTGTGCTAGGTGAGGAATATCATGCTATGGGGGCATGACTTAGGGGGATTGAAAAGCTGCCTCTTAGAAAAGGGAAATTGAGGGAAGGTCTGAAGTTGGAATCATTTTGAAGAAAGGAAGTGGGAGGGATAGAAATGTGGAAAATCGAGGAACTTGGGAAAGAGTCTAGTGAGAAAATACACAGAACTTTGGCATGAGAGAACAGGACAATGAAGGCGAGGAAACAAGCCAACTGAGGCTGTGTGAAGAGTGCCTAATGTATCCTGGAAAACAGAAGTCAATGACAAGGGATTGATGTAGTCACACTAGTGTTTTGAAAAGTTCACTTTGTTCGTATTCATATTCTCATATTACAACATATTCAATATCTAGCCAAACTAGGTGTAATGGAGCAAGACTGAATACACTGCAAAAAGTTAAGAGACCCATGCAAGTGACATAAGTTAGTAGTAGTTTGACGTTGATATTCTATTAACTAATTTACATAACTTATAGCCATCACAGTTTGGAAGTATAAACTTTTTAGCTATGGACTAATGCTGTCTTACTGGCCATTAAATAAAATGTATTCCTTATTAAATTTGTATCAAAATGAAAATCTTTATGCCAGCATTCATTAAAGTAGCTAAAGAAAAAAAACAATTTGCAAGATTACAGGTATAAAAATAGAAACAGAGACTGTGAGAACAAAAGTTGATTGACTCCAATATTACTCAGTGTGACATGAATTTTTGCTTAAATTATTCATTTCACTTCCTAAACTAAACTTTGACATCTACAGGAGACTGTATAATCATCATTTTAATGCTGCTATTTTAATAAGTCCCTAATCAATTTTAATTTCTCTTGTATGATAAATTTTTAACCTGAAAATGGGAAATCCAGGTGGTACTCTAGTATGCATTATATGGAAATATAGGAACTGTAATCCTTAAGAAAAAAAAGAAGGGGATGTGGGATGACATGTTTCTCCAGAGAAACAGAACCAAGAGGATTGATTGATTAATTGATTGATTGATTGATTTGTTATAAGAAATTAGCTCACACAGTTATAGAGGCTGGCAAGTCCAAAATCTGCAGAGCCAATATCTACTTTGAGTTCAAAGGCTGGAAGCTGCTGTAGAACCAGGAAGAGTCAATATCTCAGTTCAAAGGCCACCCGGCAGGAGAAATTTCTGTTGGGTAGTGAAGGGTCAGCTTTTTGTTCTATTTAGGCCTCAACTCATTGGATGAGGGCCAACCACAACATGCAGAGCCATCTGCTTTACTTAGTTTATTTCATCTGAATACATCCTCATGGAAACATGCAGAAGAATGTATGACCAAATATCTGGGCACCCAATGGACCGGTCAAGTTGAAATATAAAATTAACCATCATAGATAGGTTTATGAAGGATGCAACAAAAAAGAAAGAAAACTATGCCTAAATTAAAAAATTGAAATCTAGTATCTTATTTTTATTTCTTAGCTAATTGTCTATTTTTTTCCTCACAAGATGACAGTTCTTTGTGGGAGAGAACAATTGAAGTCAACCTTAAATATTTATATTGTATGAAATGCCATATCTATTTAAATTTTTAAAAAATTAGATACAAGGAGATTTTTGTTTTGTTTTGGCTAACTAATTACAAAGCCTCTAACTTTAGATATTAATGCTACCAATTAGGTGAGATCAGTATAAGAGAAGAAAATGATGACATATGCCTTGCAAAAATTCAAGTCTTCTTTTACTTTTGTACTATTCAGAAAAGATAATTTTTCTGAATAAGAACACCTTTTTTTCCTATGTAACATATGGAAGTCAGAATACTGAAATATTTTACATATATTTAAAATTTCAGTGTACTACTGTGTAAATTAACTGTCATAAACTGTTTTCCAATTGAATGTATACTGAAAATTATAATTTTTGAAAGCAATGCAGATAAAAAACTATTAGTGCATTGTAAATAACTGATAGATATTATTTAAATTTAAAGTTATTGGGGCAAGAATATTATGACTTTTCAAGCAAAAGAATAAAAAATGTAACAAGTCAGGTGCTTTGGACTGAATTGTCTCCCCTCAAAATTCATATGTTAAAGACCTAAACCCCAATATGACTATATTGAATATGACACCTTTAGGTGTTAATTAGGGTTCAGTAAACTCATAGGATGGGGCTCTAGAGCAATAAGATTAGTGACCTTATAAGAAGAAATATCAGAGAGCTCACTCTCTCTCTTCATGTTTACATACCAAGAAAGGGCCATGTGAGGACCTAGCAAGAAAATGTCTACAAGCCAAGAATAGTGCCCTCACCACAACCTGAAATTTTGATCTTAAACTTCTAACCTCTAGAACTATGAAAAAAGTAATTTCTGTTGTTCAAGCCCCCTGGTGTATGGAATTTTGTTACAGCAGCCCAAGCTGACTAATACATCAGGAAATCTAAACCAGGCTGAGACAATTTTTGGTAGGTGATCCTACACACAGACTATCTTGCTGGTTGGCATATGTGGAACATAGCTCCTGAAGAGTTGAATGCATTAATTTTAATAATGTGAATCATAATTCTCTTTAGCTGCACTGTTAGTGCTTCATGGGACACTCACTAAGGGTACCCCTCAGATTTGTTGTGAGTTTAGACCTCAGTTTCATTTGGTCATGGGCTTTGAGATCAGAGAAAGATGCTTCCATTAGTTGAGATTACTTATAAATCAGTGATCAAACTGTCTGGCCCATAGTAAGCCAAGACCAGTCTTTCAGTTCTGCCCCAAACTTATTTCTCTCAAAATTTTCTCCATCTTCATAAGTGACATCACTCTTCACATGGTTGTGCAAGTCAAAAAACTCAGCTACTTCTTCTGGTTTTGCATTTGTTAAATGTAGCTTCCTAGAAGACTTCCCCAGTTACTGAATAGAAAGTAGCAAATCTGCTCCTCTCTATCACAATTTGCTGCATATTATTTGACATGTGTTGGTATATTTATTTGTTAAAATTATTCATTTATTTGAATATAGTCTGTCTCTCCCATTAGAATGTAAACTCCATGATCAGGAGCCCTTACTTCTGTCATTCACTTCTTTATTCCTGTTACTGGACCTGTGCCAGCCATGTAGAAAGTGCTCAATAATGATTTTTTTAAAGAAAACTTTATTAAATGAATAATACTCAGTGAAGCCCTGAGAGGTAAGTATTATTTGCTTAATTTTACAAGAACAGAGATGTTAACTCACTACTAAAAACCTGTTTGACTTTTGTGAGCCTTAGCTTTCTTTACTCCAAAAATGGAAATAAGACCTAACAAGATTGTTTCAAGTTTTTGATAAGATGTGAATCTGGCATGCAATAGAGTATCTGGAAATATTTTCTCATGATTTTTCTTGAGCTGGTCAAAACAGGAACTTTGGAACTGAGTTTTATGATTTTTTTTCTGGTAACATGTTAAGATCTGTTCAAATTCAAATACCTAGTCATCTATGTAAAAATGAAAAAAGAAAATAATCAATCTCCTAATACATTGACAAGGAAAAACTTCTAAAATAAATTTACAGGGCTTCCCTGGTGGTGCAATGGTTAAGAATCCGCCTGCCAATGCAGGAGACAAGGGTTTGAGCCGTGGTATGGGAAGATCCTACATGCCACAGAGCAACAAAGCCCTTGCGCCACAACTACTGAGCCTGTGCTCTAGAGCCCGCAAGTCACAACTACTGAAGCCTGCGTGTCTAGAGCCCGTGCTCCACAACAAGAGAAGCCACTGCAATGAAAAGCCTATGCACCACAATGAAGAGTAACCCCCGCACACTGCAACTAGAGAAAGCCCGTGCACAGCAATGAAGACCCAATGCAGCCAAAAGTAAATAAATAAGTTTATTAAAAAAATAAAAATAAATTTACATACCGTAAAATTCAGTCCTTTTAGTGATCAATTATGTAATATTTGACAAATATGTACAGTTTCAAATCACCACCATTATCAAGATATAGAATATTTCTATTTTCCCCCAAATTTCTCCAATGCATCTTTGCTGTCAAGCATCTCCAGAACCAACCCTAGCCCCCTTGAGATTACTGATCTGTTTTCCTTCCTTATAGTTTGGCCTTTATCAGACATGTGTTTCACAACTATTCATGTTTTCTCCCAGTATGTGATTTGTCTTTTTATTGTTGAAACAATGTCTTTTGAAGGACAGATGTGTTTCATTTTTATAAAGTCCAATTTACCAAGTTTTTGTATTATGGATTATGTTTTATGTCATAAGTATAAAAATGTTCACCTATCCCAAGGTCACAAAATATTTTTCTCAAGAATGCGTCTAGGAATTTTATAGTTTTAGATGTAAAATTCAGATATAAAATCCATTTTGAATTATATTTATAAGTTGTAGTATATGGGCCAAGATTTTGTGTGTGTGTGTGTGTGTGTGTGTGTGTGTATTGGACTTCAAATATTCCAGTACCATGTATTGAAAAGACTATACTTTCTTCATTAAATTGCTTTGTACCTTTGTAGAAAATTAATTGAACATATATTTATAGAACTGTTTCTGGACTCTATCACCCCATTGATCTTTATGCCTATAATTTTTCCAGTATGATATTGTCTTTATTTAGCTTTATGATAATTACTTAACAAGTAGTATGGATCCTTCAACTTTGTTATTCTTTTCCAAAATTGTTTTTGGTGTTCTAGATACTTTGACTTTCTATATACATCTTGGAGCGTACTTGTCTATTTCTACAAAAAAAAAATTAAGATTGCATTGAATCTTTACAACATGGAGTCTACTGGCCCATGAATATAGTATCTATTTTAATTTATTTCAAATTCCTTTTATTTCTTTCACTAGTGTTTTATAATCTTTAACCTATGGAACTTTAACATATTTTGTTAAATTTATACCTAAATATTTCATGGATGCTTTTGATGCTATTTTAAATGGTACTGAAATTTTCCCACCGACCATTTGTATATTCTGTGACATTGCTAAACTCATGTTAGATACAATAGCAATTTGTAGATTCTTCTAAAATACAATCAACGTGCCATCTGAGTATAGGAATAGTTGCATTTCTTCCCTTCTAATTTTATATTTTTGTTTCTTTTTATGTCTTATTGCCCAATCTAGGGCATCAGCACCATGAATGGTGAAGGAAAGGTGAAAGCAGACATTTCCTTGTTCCAATCTTAGGAAGAAAGCATTCAGTCACTCACCTTTAAGTGTAATGATAGTCATAAGTTTTTGTAAATGCCTTTTATCAAGTTGAGAATTTTTCTTATATTCTTAGTTTTCTGGGAGTATTTTATTATAAAGGATATTGAATTTAGCCAAATGTCTTTTTTGATCTATTTAGATGGTCACATGCATGCTCTTCCTTAGCACTGATACTTCAATGCTGTCAAACTTTCACTCCTGCATAAATCACACTTGGACATGATGTATTGACTGTCATCTATCTATCTATCTATCTATCTATCTATCTATCTATCATCTATCTATATCTATCATCTATCTAGTATCTATCATCTATCTTACTGGAATGAATTTGATAATGTTTTGTTGAAAATTTCTGCATCTTTCTTTTTATGATGGATATTGGTATATAGTTTTCTTATAATGTGTTTATCTGATTTTGGAATCACAGTAATGATGGCATCATAAAATTAGTTGTGAAGTATTCCTTCATCTTCTATTTTCTGGAAGAGTTTATGCAGAATTTGCTAGCGAAGTTGTCATGTACTGGAATTTTCTTTGCAGAAAGGACTTTGCCTATAAATTCATTTTCATTAATAAACATGGCAATTCTAATTATTGGTTTCTTCTTTCATGGGCTTTGATAGTTTGTATCCTTTGGCTCATTTTATGTTAAGTTGTCAAATTTATAGGCATAAATAATTCTGAATATTTTCTTATTGTGAATTTAATGATCATAGAATCTGTAGTGATCTGTAGTAGTGGCATCCCCTCTTTAATTTCTAATATTGGTAATTTCTCTTCTCTTCCTTTTCCTCCCTCTCTCTTTATCTACTTGGTCAGTTTGATTAAAGTTTTATAAACTTTATTTAAACTTTTCAAAGGATCAGCTGTTGATGTCATTGCTACACTCTATTTTTTCTGTTTTCCATTTCATTAACTGTTACATTTATGTTATTAATTTGTCAAACTGACACTTGATGTAGCTAAATTAAGATAGACTTCAAAGTAAAGAAATAAAGAGTGATATTTTATAATGACAAAAGCATCAATTTATTTCTAAATGCTATATACCCCATAACAGAGTATAGGCTGCTGGATGGTGACCCACAGTTCAACAACAGACCACACAGGAATTTAAAGAGTAAATTTTACTACTCACAGGTCCTGGAGGGAGTATCCAGCACACCTCAAAGGGCCACTCAGGGAGGTCAAGGCAGATTGAAGGCAGAAAGAAGCAGGACTTTGTTCACACTCCTTTATTAGAGTCTGTGGGTGAGTGCTTTGTGTTCCCTGGCTAAGCCTGGATAGGACAATTCAAACCAAAAAAATAGATAAGTCACACAGCTGTCTTATTTAAGGGGCACATAAGCGGAAGGAGCTGGGAGGCATGGGAGATTGTTGATCACAAGAGCTATTGGGAAAGTCATATCAGGAATACATATGTACTATGACTAGGCAGGCTGCTATCTAGGCCATGAACTTGCATGAGGGGGCTAGTGTCAGTCTAAGGTCACTGCGTGTGGCTTGGCCAAACAAAATGTATGCCAAGGCAGCAGTACTGTGAAGTAGTTTAGCTAAACTCTTGACAATTTATTTTTATCATTGCTTTCCTTCTTATTTAATTTTGGGCTTAATTTTTTGTCTTTTTCTAGTTTCTTAAGATAGTAAAAAAATCATTGATTATTTGAGATCTTTAAATTTTCCAATATAAGGCTTTAATTCTATAGATGTCCCTGTAAGCACTTTTTTAGCTTTATACCAAGATTTTTGTGTTTTTTTTTTATTTTTATTTGGTTCAAACTGTTTTCTAATTTTGCTGATGAATCCTTTCAGCTGTATCAAGTTTTGCTTCATGCATTTTTCAGCTCCATTTCCAGATGTATTCAAATTCAGGATTTTTATGTCTTGGTAAATAGACATCTTTATCATTGTATAATGACTCATTTTAAGTCTGGTAATATTTCATGTAATGATATCTAGTTTTATATTAATATAGCTACCTCAGCATTCTTTTGCATAGTGTTTGCATCATATTTTTTTTAATCCTTTGCTTTCAACTTATCAATGTCTTTATAGTTAAAGAAGTTTTCTATAGACAGCATATACCTATGTCCTGACTAATCCATTCTGAATAGCTGACATTTATCAACTGCTGTGTTTAGAGCATTTACATTTATTGTAATATCAGTACGGTTAGATTAAAATTTACCATCTTCCTACTTCTTTACTCTTTGTTTCATTTGTTCTTTGTTCCTTTTATTGGTACCTCATTTCTAATTTGTTGAGTATTTTAAATAATTCTGTTTACCTCTACTAATGACATCTTACTTATTTTATTATTATTCATTTTAGTGTTATTTTTAGTACACTAAAAAGATTTTATTTATATTTAGTATTATTATTTTTATTCATTTTAGTACTACTTTTATGGTTGCTCTAAGGTTTAAAATATACATCTTTGATTAATCATAGTCTATCTTCAAATAATAATGTATGACTTTATGTGTAGTGTAAAATCTTTACAATATGCTTCCAAATCTTCCTTCTCATCGTTTTTGCTATCATTATCACAAATGTATGCTGGAATACACTGCTACTAAATTTGCTTTAGACAATCATTATCTTTTAAAACAGCTAAAGAATGTACTTTATATTTCCCTTTATTTCTACCATTTCCACAGTTTTAAATTTCCTTATGTATGCACAGTGATTTATCCTGGTATTTTCCTTCCACCTCAAGAAATTCTTTTGGTAGACAGTGGCAGGCAGCAATTTACTGTGCTTGCTGATACTTTAATACTTTGCTCCAGGGTAGCCCAATCCTGTTCTATTTCATGCCAAATGCAGCCCTTAATCGAAAAAAAAGAGAGGTATAACTTACATTTTAATGAAAGAATTACTGCACTCTGATGTGAATCTCTACTCCTGGCTATGAAACAGATGGAGGTTCTTCAATCCCCTGAAGGAATGAAGAAGGGGTTTCTGCTATTTGTTGTTTTTAAACAGAAAAAAAAAAAAAAATGGGAAGGAAAAGGAGCATTATGTGAAAGAGAATTATGTGTGGAATGTTTTTTCTTTAAATTTATTCTAAAATGATAGTGGTAAGATTGCTTATTATAATATGGTCATGAAATAAAGGATTCTATTCACAGTTGCAAAAATTACTGAAAGAAGGACCTAGTTAAAATATTTCACCTACTATTAATATGTTGTTTACAAATGACAATTATTGTCCAGATTCGCCTTAAGGAAAAAGTTATCAAAACACTCTATTTCCTTCATCAAAATGGCTAATTGAAACTAGATTTGCATGTTTTGCAAGTTTAGCCAATGGAGTGAGTAGTGACAAGGTTTTCACCCCCCAGTTTTCTTGCTTTACAGCAATATGTAGTGACCCAGATTCCTGGTTAAGTCAAGTGCCTGTTTTTTTAAAAAATTAATTTATTTTATTTTTTGTTGTGTTGGGTCTTCATTGCTGTGCCCAGGCTTTCTCTGTTTGCGGTGAGCAGAGGCTACTCTTCATTGTGGTGCATGGGCTTCTCATTGCAGTGGCTTCTCTTGTTGTGGAGTATGGGTTCTAGCCACATGGGCTTCAGTAGTTGCGGCACATGGGCTCAGTAGTTGTGGCTCGCGGGCTCCAGAGAGCAGGCTCAGTAGTTGTGGTGCACAGGCTTACTTGCTCCGTGGCATGTGGGATCTTCCCAGATTGGGGCTCGAACTTGTGTCTCCTGCATTAACAGGCGAATTCTTAACCACTGCGCCACCAGGGAAGCCCAAGTGCCTTGATTTTTTCTCTATTTTTTTTCTATCCTCACTGTTAATTGAAGTGAAGGAAAGGAAACTCATAAGGAGCAGATAAAAGAGATTGGGCAAAGCTTATTAGACAAATAGATGGTAGTAGATTTTACTTAACAAACTTCTTTGACAATTATAAAAAAGAATCTCTTGTAATGTATTATTTGTTTTGTTTTTATATACACATTCTTCTTACACATGATTTTTTTGAAAGATATTTTCAGTGAACATAGAATTATGAATTGACCCTGTTTTCTTGCAATACTTTAAAGATTTCTTGAAAGTCATTGCATTTGTAAATTTTCAGATAGGGAGTTTGCTGTAATTTTTATCTTTGTTCCTCCCTATGTAATATGTCCTTATTCTCTTGCTACCTTTGAGCTTTTCCTGTTTATCTTTTTTTTTTGGCAATTTGAATATGATGTGTTAGGAAATTTATTTGGCATTATCTCTTTCAATGTTTTCTCTGTCCCATTTGTTTTCTCTTATTCCTCATGCTAGACAGTTTATTTTCCACATTCTTCATTGCTCCATTCTGTTTCTCCCCGCACACTTTTCTTTCTTTGTTTTCTAAATTTGAATAATTTATATTACTCTATTTTGACTGATTATTTTCTCAGCTGTGACAAGTCTACTGATGAACCTGTAAAGAAATGATTTAACACCTGTTCACTTGGGGAAAGAGCATTCTTTACAGTGTTAGGAGCAATTGCAAATGACTTTAGGTGAGAACATACCTGATATTTTCACAAAATAGTGGGAAGCCAGTGTGGCTACAGCAGAGTGAACAGGCATGGGTGGGAATGGGGTAGTTAGAACTAAGGGATATGGTCAGAGACGTAATATAAAGTCAAAACAACGAGGACATTGTATGTAATAGTGAAGTCTTTCAATTTCACTCTGAGCAAAATGGGGAGACATTGGAGAATTTTGCACAGAGGAGTGTCATAATCTGACTTGAAAAAACAAGATTGCTATGGCTTCTGTGTTAAGAAGAGACTAAACAAGGCTAAGGGCAGGAACAAGTGACCCAGTTAGGAGATTATTATAATGACCCAAGGAAGTGATGATAGTGCTTGAGAGATGTGATGGCCTTTTTAAGGTGTAAGTTAGGCTCAGTTACAATTCTCAGTTATCTAATTGATAATTAGTCTGGGCGCTCCTGTGAAGGGATTTTAGATGTAATTAAAGTCCCTAATTAATTGACTTTAAGTAAGGGAAGTTCTCCTGGATAATCTGGATGGCCCTGACTTAATCAGTTGGAAAGCATTAAAAGTAAGGCTGAATTTTCCTTGTACATGTAGAAAAAATTCTGCTCCTGGACAGCACCTTTGGTCATGCACATGAATTCCAGCCTGCTTGTCACCTTCCTTTCAAGATATCCTGCACTACAGATTTCAGATTTGCTTAGCCCCTCCCCAATCATGGAAGACACTTCTTTGAAATCTCTCTATATATACATTCATGCAGACACACACACACACACACACACACACACACACACACAAATATATAGTAATAACTAGTACAGGAGGTAAAAAGTGGTAAGACTATAAATATAAGTCTCTACTTGAAGATCTGTATCTATACCATATATCTGTACATACACATACCAAATAAATGCATATATTTCATTTAAATGTTCTGTGATATGTCATAAAAATTGACTATTCAATAAATAAAGATTTATACCATCATTTTGATAACAATGTTTCCTTTTACTATATGGAAACCATTATTATTCAATTGATTTGGCTTACTTCTTGATTCAAAAATATGAATAATTTTTATTTGAACCCCTGTGTATATAGATCTGTGGGTGTTTGTCACATTTAAACATAATTTTAAACTAATTGCACTGATATCCCATTACACAGCACTTAAAAAGTAAAGTGGGCTTCCCTGGTGGCGCAGTGGTTGAGAGTCTGCCTGCCGATGCAGGGGACATGGGTTCGTGCCCCAGTCCGGGAAGATCCCACATGCTGCGGAGTGGCCCATGAGCCATGGCCACTGAGCCTGAGTGTCCGGAGCCTTTGCTCCGCAACAGGAGAGGACACAACAGTGAGAGACCCACGTACCGCAAAAAAAAAGAAAATAGTAAAGTATTTCAGAGATTAAAACTTTTACAGTTAAATGTAATATAAGGTGATTATCTTCTAATACATTTGTTTGGTAAAATTTTGTCTTTAAAAGTCCCATGTTCAGAGGACCTTCAAGATGGCAGAGGAGTAAGAGGTGGAGATCACCTTCCTCCCCACAAATGCATCAAAAATACGTCTACATGTGGAAAAACTCCTACAGAACACCTACTGAACGCTGGCAGAAGACCTCAGACCTCCCAAAAGGCAAGAAACTCCCCATGTATCTGGGAAGGGCAAAAGAAAAAAGGAGAAACAGAGACAAAAGAATAGGGACAGGACCTGCACCTCTGTGAGGGAGCTGTGAAGGAGGAAAAGATTCCACACACTAGGAAGCCCTTTAACTGGCAGAGATGGGGGTTGGGCAGGGAAAGCTTCAGAGCCATGGAGGACAGTGCAGTAACAGAGGTGCGGAGGGCAAAGCAGAGAGATGCCCGCACAGAGGATCGGTGCTGACCAGCACTCACCAGCCTGAGAAGATTGTCTGCTCACCCGCCGGGGTGGGTGGGGGGTGGGAGCTGAGGCTCGGGCTTCGGTCAGATCCCAGGGAGAGGACTGGGGTTGGCGGCGTGAACACAGCCTGAAGGGGGCTACTGCGCCACAGCTAGCCGGGAGGGAGTCTGGGAAAAAGTTTGGAGCTGCTGAAGAGGCAAGAGACCGTTGTTTTGGGGTGCATGAGGAGAAGAGATTCACAGCACCACCTACACGAGCTTCAGAGATGGGCACTAGCCACAGCTATCAACATGGACACCAGACACAGGCATGAAATGCTAATGCTGCTGCTGCAGCCACCGAGAATCCTGTGTGCAAGGACAGTTCACTATTCAAACCTCCCCTCCAAGGAGCCTGTGCAGCCTGCCACTGCCAGGGTCCCGTGATCCAGGGACAACTTCCATGGGAGAACACATGGAATGCCTCAGGCTGTTGCAATGTCAAGCTGGCCTCTGCTGCCACAGGCTCGCCCCACATTCCATGCCCCTCCTCCCCAGAGGCCTGAGTGAGCCAGAGCCTCCTAATCAGCCGCTCCTTTAACCCCATCCTGTCTGGGCAAAGAACAGACACCAGAGGGCGACCTACATGCAGAAGGGGAGCCAAATCCAAAGCTGAACCCCAGAAGCTGTGCGAACAAAGAGGAGAAAGGGAAATCTCTCCCAGCAGCCTCAGGAGCAGTGCATTAAATCTCCACAGTCAACTTGATGTATCCTGCATCTGTGGAATACTTGAATAGACAATGAATCAACCCAGAATTGAGGCAGTGGACTTTGTGAGCAGCTGTAGATTTGGAATTTGCTGTATGCAACTGACTAGTTTCGACTTATATGTTTATCTTAGTTTAGTTTTTAGTGCTTGGTATCCTTAGTGGAATTGTTTACTGTACTGTTTACTCTCTTCTCTTTTTTATTACTTTTTAAATTTTTTATTTTAATAATATATTTTCTTAATTTTTTATTTTAACAACTTTATTTTATTTTTATTTCTGTTTTTTCTCCTTTTTCTTCTGAGCCAAGTGGCTGACAGGGTCTTGCTGCTCCGGCCAGGTCTCAGGCCTGAGACTCTGAGGTGGGAGAGCCAAGCTCAGGACGTTGGACCACCAGAGACTTGCCGGTGGGAGCTCTCCCAGAGATCTCCATCTCAATGCTAAGACCCACCTACACTCAACGACCAGCAAGCTCCAGTGCTGGACACCCGATGCTAAACAACTAGCAAGAGGGGAAAACAACCTCACCCATTAGCAAAGAGGCTGCCTAAAATCATAATAAGTTCTCAGACATACCAAAACACACCTCCAGACATGGTCCTGCCTACCGGAAAGACAAGATCCAGCCTCATCCACCAGAAGAAGTGCACCAGTCCCTTCCACCAGGAAGCCTACACAACACACTGAACCAAAATTACCCACTGGAGGATTCACCAAAAACAACAGGAACTATGAACTTGCAGCCTGCGAAAAGGAGACCCCAAACACAGTAAGTTAAGCAAAATGAGAAGACAGAGAAATATGCAGCAGATGAAGGATTAAGATAAAAACCCACCAGACCAAACAAGTGGAGAGGAAATAGGCAGTCTACCTGAAAAAGAATTCAGAGTAATGATAGTAAGGATGATCCAAAATCTTGGAAATAGAATGGAGAAAATACAAGATACGTTTAACAAGGACCTAGAAGAACTAAAGAGCAAACAATGATAAACAACACAATAAATGAAATTAAAAATTCTCTAGAAGGAATCAATAGCAGAATAACTGAAGCAGAAGAACGGATAAGTGATCTGGAAGATAAAATAGTGAAAATAACTACTGTAGAGCAGAATAAAGAAAAAAGAATGAAAAGAATTGAGGACAGTCTCAGAGACCTCTGGGACAACATTAAATACACCAACATTTGAATTATAGGGGGCCAGAAGAAGAAGAGAAAAAGAAAGGGACTGAGAAAATATTTGAAGAGATTATAGTTGAAAACTTCCCTAATATGGGAAAGGAAATAGTTATTCAAGTCCAGGAAGCTCAAAGAGTCCCATACAGGATAAATCCAAGGAGAAACATGCCAAGACACATATTAATCAAACTATCAAAAATTAAATACAAAGAAAAAACATTTCAAGCAGCAAGGGAAAAGAAAGAAAGAACATACAAGGGAATCCCCATAAGGTTAAGAGCTGATCTTTCAGCAGAAGCACTCTGCAAGCCAGAAGGGAGTGGCAGGACATATTTAAATTGATGAAAGGGAAAAACCTACAACTAAGATTACTCTACCCAGCAAGGATCTCATTCAGATTTGATGGAAAAATTAAAACCTTTACAAGTAAGCAAAAGTTAAGAGAATTCATCACCACCAAACCAGTTTCACAACAAATGCTAAGGGAACTTCTCTAGGCAGGAAACACAAGAGAAGGAAAAGACCTACAATAACAAACCCAAAACAATTAACAAAATGGTAATAGGATCATACATACTGATAATGACAGTAAGTTTAAATGGATTAAATGCTCCAACGAAAAAACATAGACTGGCTGAAAGGATACAGAAATAAGACCCATATATATGCTGTCTACAAGAGACCCACTTCAGACTTAGGGACACATACAGACTGAAAGTGAGGGGATGGAAAAAGATATTCTGTGCAAATGGGCATCAAAACAAAGCTGTAGTAGCAATTCTCCTATCAGACAAAATACACTTTAAAATAAAGTTTATTAAAAGAGACAAAGAAAGATACTGCATAAGAATCAAGGGATCAATCCAAGAAGAAGATATAATAATTGTAAGTATTTATGCACTCAACATAGGAGCACTTCAATACATAAGGCAAATGCTAACAGCCATGAAAAGGGAAATCAACAGTAACACAATAAGAGTAGGGGATTTTAACATCCCACTTTCATCAATGGACAGATCATCCAAAATGAAAATAAATAAGGAAACACAAGCTTTAAATGACACATTAGACAAGAAGGGCTTAATTGATATTTATAGAACGCTCCATCCAAAAACTGTAGAATACACTTTCTTCTCAAGTGCTGATGGAACATTCTTCAGGGTAGGTCATATCTTGGGTCACAAATCAAGCCTTGGTAAATTTAAGAAAATTGAAATTGTATCAAGTGTCTTTTCTGACCACAACACTCCGAGGCTAGATATCAATTACAGGAAAAAAACTGTAAAATATACAAACACATGGAAGGTAAACAATATGCTAATAAATAACCAAGAGCTCACTGAAGCAATCAAAAAATACCTAGAAACAAATGACAATGAAAACACGATGACGCAAAACCTATGGGATGCAGCAAAAGCAGTTCTAAGAAGGAAGTTTATAGCAATACAATCCTACTTCAAGGAACAAGAAAAATCTCAGATAACCTAACCTTACACCTAAAGCAATTAGAGAAAGAAGAACAAAAAAAAAAAATCCACAGTTAGCAGATGGAAAGAATCATAAAGATCAGATCAGAAAGAAATGAAAAAGAAATGAAGGAAACAATAGCAAAGATCAATAAAACTAAAAGGTGGTTCTCTGAGAAGATAAACAAAATTGATAAACCATTAGCCAGACTCATCAAGAAAAAAAGGGAGAAGATGCAAATCAACAGAATTAGAAATGAAAAAGGAGAAGTAACAACTGACACTGTAGAAATACAAAGGATCGTGAGAGATTACTCCAAGCAACTCTATGCCAATAAAATGGACAACCTGGAAGAAATGGGCAAATTCTTAGAAAAGCACAACCTTTGAGACTGAAGCAGGAAGAAATAGAAAATATAAACAGACCAATTACAAGCAATGAAATTGAAACTGTGGTTAAAAATCTTTCAACAAACAAAAGCCCAGGACCAGAAGAGTTCACAGGTGAATTCTATCAAACATTTAGAGAAGAGCTAACACCTATCCTTCTCAAACTCTTCCAAAATATAGCCTAGGGAGGAACACTCCCAAATTCATTCTACGGGGCCACCATCACCCTGATACCAAAACCAGACAAAGATGTCACAGAAAAAGAAAACTACAGGCAAATATCACTGATGAACACAGATGTGAAAATGCTCAACCAAATACTACCAAACAGAATCCAGCAGCACATTAAAAGGATCATACACCATGATCAAATGCAGTTTATCCCAGGAATGCAAGAATTTTGCAATATACGCAAATCAATCAATGTGATACACCATATTAACAAATTGAAGGATAAAATAATCTGATAATCTCAATAGATGCAGAGAAAGCTTTTGACAAAATTCAACACCCATTTATGATAAAAACTCTCCAGAAAGTAGGCATAGAGGGAACTTACCTCAACATAATAAAGGCCATATATGACAAACCCACAGCCAACATTTTTCTCAATGATGAAAAAATGAAATCATTTCCACTAAGATCAGGAAGAAGACAAGGTTGCCCACTCTCACCACTATTATTCAACATAGTTTTGGAAGATTTAGCCACAGCAATCAGAGATGGAAAAGAAATAAAAGGAATCCAAACTGGAAAAGAAGAAGTAAAACTGTCACTCTTTGCAGATGACATGATACTATACATAGAGAGTCCTTAAGACACTACCAGAAAACTACTAGAGCTAATCAGTGAATTTGGTAAAGTAGCAGGATACAAAATTAATGCACAGAAATCTCCTTCATTCCTCTATACTAATGATGAATACTCTGAAAGAGAAATTAAGGAAGCACTCCCATTTACCACTGCAACAAAAAGAATAAAATACCTTGGAATAAACCTACCTAAGGAGACAAAAGGCCTGTATGCAGAGAACTATAAGACACTGATGAAAGAAATTAAAGATGATACAAACAGATGGAGAGATGTACTATGTTCTTGGATTGGAAGAATCAACATTGTGAAAATGACTGTACTACCGAAAGCAATCTACAGATTTATTGCAATCCCTATCAAACTACCACTCACATTTTTCACAGAACTAGAACAAAAAATTTCACATTTTGTATGGAAACACAAAAGACACCAAATAGCCAAAGCAATCTTGAGAAAGAAAAACGGGACTGGAAGAATAACGCTCCCTAACTTCAGACTATACCACAAAGCTACAGTAATCAAGACAGTATGGAAATGTCACAGAAACAGAAATATAGATCAATAGAACAGGATAGAAAGACCAGAGATAAGCCCACACACATATGGTTACCTTAATTTTGATAAAGGGAGCAAGAATATACAATGGAGAAAAGAAAGCCTCTTCAATAAGTGGTGCTGGGAAAACTGGACAGCTGCATGTAAAAGAATGAAATCAGAACACTCCCTAACACTATACACAAAAATAAACTCAAAATGGATGAAAGACCTGAACATAAGGCCAGAGACTATAAAATTCTTAGAGGAAAACATAGGCAGAACATTCTATGACATAAATCACAGCAAGATCCTTTTTGACCCACCTCCTAGAGAAATGGAAATAAAACCCAAAATCAACCAATGGGACCTAATGAAACTTAAAAGCTTTTCCACAGTAAACGAAAGCATAAACAAGACTAAAAGACAGCCCTCAGAATGGGAGAAAATATTGGCCACTGAAACAACTGACAAAGGATTAATCTCCAAAATATACAAGCAGCTCATGCAGCTCAATATCAAAAAATCAAACAACCCACTCCAAAAATGGGCAGAAAACCTTAACAGACATTTCTTCAAAGAAGATATACAGATTGCCAACAAACACATGAAAGATGCTCTACATCACTAATCATTAGAGAATTGCAAATCAAAACTACAATGAGTTATCACCTCACACTGGTCAGAATGGATATCATCAAAACATCTACAAACAATAAATGCTGGAGTGGGTGTGGAGAAAAGGGAAACCTCTTGCACTGTTGGTGGAAATGTAAATTGATACAGCCACTATGGAGAACAGTATGGAGGTTCCTTACAAAACTAAAAATAGAACTGCCATATGACCCAGCAATCCCACTACTGGGCATATACCCTGAGAAAACCATAATTCAAAAAGTGTCATGTACCACAATGTTCATTACTGCACTATTTACAATAGCCAGGACATGGAAGCAACCTAAGTGTCCATCATTGGATGAATGGATAAAGAAGATGTGGCATATATATACAATAGAATATTACTCAGCCATAAAATGTAACAAAATTGAGTTGTAGTGAGGTGGATGGACCTAGAGTCTGTCGTACAGAGTGAAGTAAGTCAGAAAGAGAAAAACAAATACCATATGCTAACACATATATATGGAATCTACAAAAAACAAATGGTTCTCAAGAACCTAGGGGCAGGACAGGAATAAAGACACAGACATAGAGAATGGACTTTTGGACAGAGAGATGGGGAAGGGTAAGCTGGGATGAAGTGAGAGAGTGGCATGGAGATATATACGGTACCAAATGTAAAATAGATTGCTAGTGGGAAGCAGCTGCCTAACACAGGGAGATCAGCTCGGTGCTTTGTGACCACCTAGAGGGGTGGGATAGGGAGAGTGGGAGGAAGACAGAAGAGGGAAGAGATATGGGGATATATGTATATGTATAGCTGATTCATTTTGTTATACAGCAGAAACTAACACAACAATGTAAAGCAATTATACTCTAATAAAGATGTTTAAAAAAATGTTCCATGTTCTTATAGAATATGTTGTTGATTTTGTTAAATTTATTTAATTACATTTTAAGTATAAATGCACACAGATGCATGCAGCTTATAAAATTGTACTATGGGTTCTTTGTAAAATCATAAATAGAAAGGTTCTGAACATTATGTGGCAAAATACTGAATTTTGCTCCCCGAAGAACTTTTTAAGATTAATCCAGAGTCCACTCCTTTTTAAAAAAAATTAAATGATCCCATTTTTCTCTTCATTCATTATTTATGCAGTAAACCCCATATGATTTAATGGTTTGTTTCAAAGTGAACTGTGCAAAGTCTTCTGCAAATGAAAATATTACAGACTAAGAACCGGCTAGCAAGTGAGCTCTTGAAAATATAAACAGACTTGTACCAGCACCATGTACTCCACGTCTCATTCTTAACTTACTGCCCTTTCAGGGGAGCAGGGCCATTTTATGAATTCAGTGGTGTTTATGGTTAGATAAATCATCCTCTACATGTTGAAGATTTCTGCAAGTTGCCACTTCAGAAAATGACAGCTAACAAAGGAGGACAGGGGCGGGGTGTTGTTCCTTGTTCTCACAGCTGTGAGGACTGTTATTAGTGAAAGACACTAAGAATATATTTCGTTTTTGACAAGCAATCTCTGTCAAATGATGGCATGTTAGCATTTGATGATATTTTGAAAAGAATGTCAGGTGCAGTAGAGGAAAGAATCACTACTTTAGTGGCTGGTTAAAACAATGCATTACATTTGATTTCATCAAAACTAAAAGCTTCATTTCTTCTCATTCTTGAACAATGTTGTCTCTATTTTGGGGGTGGGGAGAAGAAAAAAACAGTTGTTTTTTTTTTTTAATTACCTTTTTTGGGGCTTTTTAAAAATACTTATTTATTTACTTTTGCTGTGTTCGGTCTTCGTTTCTGTGCGAGGGCTTTCTCAAGTTGTGGCAAGCGGGGGCCGCTCTTCATCGCGGTGCGTGGGCCTCTCACTATCACAGCCTCCCGTTGCGGAGCACAGGCTCCAGACGCGCAGGCTCAGTAGTTGTGGCTCAAGGGCCTAGTTGCTCCGCGGCATGTGGGATCCTCCCAGACCAGGGCTCGAACCCGTGTCCCCTGCATTAGCAGGCAAATTCTCAACCGCTGCACCACCAGGGAAGCCCTAAAAAATAGTTTGATGTGAATCTATATTTGTTTCTTCCCTGCATCTATTTGCAATTACAAGTACAGCAGAAATATTTTAAACTCTCAGTTGCTATTACCGATCTAAACCCTACATTTAGGACTCCCTTCAGTAGGATGGTAGTTTTTTAGCTGTTCAATGTATGTAAAATCCTGTATGTTTAAAACTTTCCTAATAGGAACTGTATTTTCTTTCCTGCTAAGGAAAGCAGGTATACTTTTATCCTGATCTAAAACAAACCACTAAATGTAGGAGAAGAGGAATTCTCACCTTGCCATTTACTAGCTATACAGCAGTCCCTCCTCCCTTATCTGTGGTTTTGCTTTCCAGTGTTTTAGTTACCTGTGGTCAACCATGGTTCGAAAATATTAAATGGAAGTTTCCAGAAATAAACAATTCATAACTTTTAAATTTTGCTGCGTACTGAGTAGGGTGATGAAATCTCACACCCTCCCACTCTGTCCTGCCTGGGTTCCCCAGTGATGGACATAATTGTTCCTGCCATCCAGCCATCCACATGGTCATGGCTTGATGACCCAGGATCATCCAAAGCAGATAATCCTTCTTCTGACATTTTGTCAGAAGGTCATTAGTAGCCTAATGCTACGTCGCAATATGCAGTCGTTCACCTCACTCCATCTCATCGCCTAGGCACTTTATCATTTCACATCATCCCAAGAAGGGTGAGTACCGTACAATAAGATATTTTGAGAGAAAGAGGGAGGGAGACCATATTCACATAACTTTTAGTACAGTATATTGTTATAATTGTTCTATTTTATTATTATTTATTGTTGTTAATCTCTTACTATGCCTCATTTATAAGTTAAGCTCTGTCATAGGTATGTATATATAGGAAAAAACACAGTCTATAGAGGGTTTGGTACTCTCCACAGGCATCCATTAGGGGTCTTGGAAGTCCCGTGGATAAGGGGGGACTACTGTATAAATTAGATAACTTGGACATGTTACTGAGTGTGGGTGTGTGTGTGCATGTTTATGCATACGTGTTTTTCACTCTTTAATGGAGGTACTAATAGGACCTACCTCACTGATGTGGATTCAGTGCGATAATGTGAAGCACTTGCAATATTGCCTGGCAGATAGTAAGTGTAAAGTAAATACAGGCTTCTGTTATTCATTATGTGCCAGTAAGAGCACTATATGCAATATTTCATCTAAAGATGGTACTGCAGGCTCTCGTTATTGAAACCGATTTGACAAATCAATAGTAGCCAGTAGTACAAAATGAATCCCTTAAGCACAGAGTCTTCAATTTAAAAATATGGTTGGTCTAAAAGAGAATTGTTTCATAAGAAAACTCATTTCAGTAAAAGGTTCCAGTGCCAGCTCTATCTCCAGATGGATATGCAACCATGGGCAAGTCACTTAGATTTATAACATCCCAGGCATTGGAAACTAGTATCTGAAGCTAGTAAATCTGAACTAATTATAATTAGAGAAACTGAAGTCAGAAATCACATAGCTAATTGGTGGCAAATTTTGAACTTTCTGTGCAGTGTTATTCAATTTTACTGCATTTATGCAGTCAACAAATATTTATTAGCCACAATGTTAAGCCAGTCAATCAATGTCAACATCTATAAAGTGAGATTAGGTAGACACATTATATGATGGACTTTCAGACTCTAAAATCCTCTTTCTCTGTGAAACAAAATTAGGAATCATTCTAACCACTTAATTGATTCATTAAGTGTTTCAGAAATGTGGATTAAACTTTGAGACAATTTACTTAAGGCATGGAGAATTCAGAAGCCCTGGTATCTACCCAACTTGGGGAAATAAGGCAACTTGTCTGAGCTTCAGTGTTTTCAGCTGAAGAGTTGGAATAATACATAGGAGGGTTATGATACATAAAAGAGCCAATGTGACTTGGCTCTACAAATTCTAGCTTTTCACCGTTCCTACACCTAGAAGTTGGTGGGTGTATAGAAATATTAACACCAAGTTTTATCCCATGTCTCCTCATCGCTCCAGTGTTTGTGAGGTTGGGTTTGTGAGGTAGTTGCTTTTTAAATATCAAAAGTTTCTTTCTATAAACTACATTGTAACATTACCATTACTTTTCCTTCTTTACAATTACAAAATGTGAGTGCTATATGAGGACCGAGCCCTCAATTTTTGGTTGAGGAAGTTGAGAGATGGAAGTCTTAACAGCTTGCTGTTTGCAGCATAGGTCTTCTGAATTCTTATTTTCTGATTTGGTGTAAGTGATACTGAGTACCCACTTTCTCATACATTGTTAGGTGCTTTAACACAGGTCATCTTGAAACAAATATCACTATACTGTTTTATATTTTTGAGGTTATGTGATATCTTTGGATATAATATTGTTATGTCTTTCTTGAGAATTGATACCTTTATCACTAAGAAATGTCCACATTAATCTCTAGTAACAGCTCTTGACCTAAATTGGCTTTGTTTGATATTAGTATAACAATAGAAGTTGAGATTTACTTGGTATAACTTCACACTTTCACTGTTAGTCTTTCCGTTTCCTAATGTTTTAGGGGATTCTTCTAAATAATATATATGGTGAGGTTGTAAAAAGATCTATTGCTACAGTTCTAGATATTTACTTTTAAAAATTAGTCTAATTATATCTAATGTGATTATCAATAAACTGGATTCATAACTGCCATCATACTATTTGCTTTCTATGAGACCCTCATGTTTTAAGTTCTTTTGTCTCTTCTTACATTCTTTTGGAATATGTACCATTTCTAACATTCCATTTTTCTCTTTATTAACTTGCTTTTTATACCTACAGATACTATTGTGCACTATTGAATGTGTTAGTTTACCCTAAATATCACTACCTGCATGCTAGTCTAATGCAAATTATAACTTGTACAAATTTCCTGATTGTGTCAGGACCTGAGAACACTTTAATTCTATTTAACTATTCTTGCCCTTTGTTATTACTGTTGTGAATTTTACTTCTTGTTTTGTCTTATATGCCACAAGACATTTTTATTACTGTTTTGAACAGACAATAGTCTGTCTGAGGTAGCGATTAAAGTATTTTCCCCATAAAAATATCCTCTAGTCTTGGCACTCTACATTTGATTTGTTCTTCTTATTCTAACTTCTTAAAGTAAAAAGCTTAGATCATTGATTTTATAGATCTCTTCCTCCCTAACCTTTAAACTTTAGCTACAACTCCCAAATGTTTTATGATAAATTTTAATTATTCTTTTAACGTATTTATATTTTTCCTTTTGACTTTTCTTAGACTAATGGCTTCTTTTGAGGTGTTTTTACTTATTTTTTTCTGCTAGATATCTTAATATCATACTTCTAATATCATTTTGCCAGTGAACATGTTCCATGTGATTTCAGTCCTCTGAAATACGTTGAGACATATGTTACCGCATGGCATATAATCTATATTAGGGAACATCTCTGTGCAATAGAAAAAAAAGTGTATTTTTTGATTGGTGGATGTAGTTTTCTATAAATGTCCATCAGGTCAAGTTAATTCACTGTGGTTTTCAAATGTCCTATATATTTGTTGTTGGTTTTTCCTTGATTTGTTCTATCAGTCACTGAGAGGAGTATTAAAATCTTCAACCAGGGCTTCCCTGGTGGTGCAGTGGTTGAGAGTCCGCCTGCCGATTCAGGGGACACGGGTTCGTGCCCCGGTCCGGGAAGATCCCACATGCCACGGAGCGGCTGGGCCCGTGAGCCATGGCCGCTGAGCCTGCGCGTCCGGAGACTGTGCTCCGCAACGGGAGCGGCCACAACAGTGAGACGCCAGCGTACCGCAAAAAAAAAAAAAAAAAAAAAAAAAAAAAATCTTCAACCTTGTTTATTGATTTGTCTCTTCCTGAATTCTGTCAGCTTTTACTTAATGCATTTAAAGCTCTGTTCTGAGAGGAAATAAGCATTTTGAAGTGTATCTTCTTGATAAATTGATGCTTTTGTCATTGTAAAATGTCCCTCTTTATTTCTTTACTTTGAAGTCTACCTTAATATAGCCAAATCATTTTCTTGTTCTTGGCGTTTGTATCCTTCTATTTTGAACTCGGTAGTGTCTTTAAAGTGTTTCTAATGAACAATATATAGTTGAATTTCCCTTTTAAAAAATGTCCACTTTGATAATCCCTCTTTTCATTGTAGTATTTAGTCCATTTACGGAAAACTGAGGTGCCTCTAAATTTACTGTAATCCTTTCAAAATCCAACTATCTAAGGTAGACTGAGAGACCAGTATTTACTTAGGGGAAAGGAAGCTCTCCCGAAGACAAGCAAGCACCTATGGCAGGGCCAACAGATAGGCAAATAGCCCAGCTTCCCTTTTGCAAGCAGAGGCAGGAGGGACAGCCTTCTCGCAAGATGTTCATGTATTGACAAATAATATCTACCCCTGTAGAAAGCCACACCAGTTGCTGCTAAGGAAGCTTGGTCAACTAAATTACTCATGCACCAGTGTTGAGAATGGTTCTTAAAGCTCCTGCCACAAAACTTGAGCAGGGCTTAGGAATAGAAAGGTATATGACTGTCACCCAAGGACTTAGTTATACCTCTGTTACCAGTTAAAACAGATTAACAGAGTATGGCTACACAACAGGGCTCTCAACTTCCCAGTTCCCAGCAGCTGGTGTCAAGATCCAAGTAGAATACAATCGCTGCTATACTTTTTGAAATTCTGTATAAACTATAATATTCTGTCAATGTTAATGGCACTTGAAGTGCCCTGTCAAAACCATTGCAGCTATGTTATGTGTAAAACATATTAAATAAGCTATGCAAACTTGTATTTTTCATTAAGTTTATATTCATTTTTTTCTTTTTTCTTTCCTATGGATGAAATTAAAAGTAATTTTGTTTCTTAATTAAGATGCTGTGCATAAAGCTCCTGAATAATTTAAGACAATTGTTCTTTTAAATGGTTGTTGATTACACCCTCCTGGCACAGTTATTGTATTATTACTGCACTTAGGAAAAATATGCTGTGCTATTTGGACTCAAAAATATTTCTGACACTTTTTTTTTTTTTTTTTTTTTTTTTTTATGCGGTACGTGGGCCTCTCACTGTTGTGGCCTCTCCCGTTGAGGAGCACAGGCTCCGGACGCGCAGGCTCAGCGGCCATGGCTCACGGGCCTAGCCGCTCTGTGGCATGTGGGATCTTCCCGAACCGGGACACGAACCCGTGTCCCCTGCATCGGCAAGCGGATGCTCAACCACTGCGCCACCAGGGAAGCCCTATTTCTGACATTTTAATGAACACACCACTTAGTTAGATTTTACGGAGTTTTTCAGTGAACCACAAAGGATTAAAAAATGTCATTCAAGGGTTGTAGATAGTTAAACTGACTGAATATAAGATGCTTCATATGAAAATGAAAATTATGTATGAATTTTGTTGAGCTGGAAATGTGTTTTACTAAATGACTTTAGATTTGTTAATTTTAACTACAAGACAAAGAGAATCAAGGGGATACCTTGTTCTCATCTCAGTTTGTGCCATTTGCATAAGCTATTTTATCGTTCAGTACCTCCTATGAGTTTTCATTTTGGCCCTTGAATAAATTAAGTATCAAGGTAAATAAATAAATGTTGACTTTGAGATACTATTAAATATATGTATTATAATACACCTGATGGGAAATTGGTGCAAATGAGTCTCAAAAGAGCTCATAGATCAGGATTCCAGTCACATTTTCATAGAAATAAGTTTTAGATAGATACAGTTTTCAGAGAAGAAAAGGTAAGACTTCTCATCAGTTGCAAAATAATGATTTTACCTGCTTATCTACACAGTTGACCTTTCTGTACAGTACCATAGTCTTTTAAGTACCTCTGCTATAATTGTAACTTCCTGTATCTACAAATTTGATTACTGTTTTATTTCCATGGATCATTAAGTTTTCCTATTCCAGCAGATATCCCTGTCGTCAAGTTCCTGAGGGATCTCGGCTTGTTATTTTCTGTGTCAGTTGTGTGCATTTTATATTTACTATTAAATATTTGAATAACGACACATTTCTCCAGGTGGCTGTAGGTCTGATTGTGATAAACCTCTCTGGAGAATTCTCTGAGCTTTCACATCTGGTGGAAAACTCTGATGAGAACATCTCTAATGAGGAATTCCTGGAACAAGAAATTACAGATTATCTGTTTTTCAGAAGGCATGACAAGCTCGTGAATGCCTTTTTTTTTTTTTTTCAGATCAAAAGTCAACTTCTCAATTCAATAAGTGAAGATTTCTGAACCAATTATTGTTTTATCTAAGTTCATTGATCATATATTTCCATTATATTAGCTATTTCTGTCTCTAAAATATCTTGACATAGAAATTGTTTCAAAACATATATTACTAACGGTGATCATGTATGCCTTTATTTAAAGCATGCCATTTATTTCATAATCTCATAATTCAAATATTTTAACACATTTCATCAAACTTATAATGCTTTCTATACCCAAGAAAATAAAATTCTTAAAATTTATGAAATTTTATCAAAGTAGTTGCTTAAAGGGAAACTACTATTTTATAATATAGTTCCATAAAAATGACATTTTCTAGCTATTGCTCTTGGTAAGAAGTTAATAGCCTAAATTTTTGGAAAGAAAAAAAGAGACAATGACAAGCATGTGTTTTGCAGTCATAACTAAAATGTGTTTATAAAGAATTATACACTGTTACACAGAAATTATGCACTTCCTTTCTTAAAAAGTAATTTTTTCTCATCTCAGATTGTGCTAATTTTCAAGTTGGGCTAATACAGTGTTTCCTTCTGAATCCAAATTTCTTTCCAGGTAAAGTTACTAAGAAATCATAATTAAGTTCAAGTTTTTACTAGTTCTTGACTGAACACTAATACTCTCAGAAACTTAGGAGCAAGGAAGAAACATCCTTCATTTGTCATCAATAGACTAGGAAATGCTCCAGTAAACACCACAAAATGTCAGTGGTTTAACGTAACACAAATTTATTCTCTCTCACCATACAGGTCCCACCTGCATCAGCAGGACCCACACACAGGCTGATCCAGACTGCATGTAGCAACTGCACATTGTGCTACAGACAGTCTTTGTCACTGCTTCAGAAAAGGGGAGCCCCTGTGGAATAAACCTTGGAAAGTTTACCTCCTCAGGCAAGAATTGGTACGTGTCACTTCTGTTCATATTTCATTGCCCAGAACTAGTAACATGGGCCTGCTTAACTGAAAGCGTGCCAGGAAATGTGTGTGTGGGGTTGGAGAGGAGAAAACATTTGGCAAACATCACTGACCCTGCCGCATGGCTGGCTGCCATCCTTGGCAACCTGGCTGTCACAATATATGAGCACAAATCCAAGTCCCCTGAGGGAAAGTCATATATTATAAAATAATAACTGAAAGCTTGGGAACAAATAATTTTCCTCCTATAGAAGACCTAACTCTTGTTTCCTATAAATAACCTAAAAATTTGAGAAAATAGAAAAAAATCACTTTATTTCTAGAAATGACATATCAATTTATTGTTTCTTGTTTTTGTTTCTAATGTGGGTGACAACTTCTTGATAAGATATGCTCTTCATTTTTCTTTCTCCCTCCCTCCCTCTTTCTTTCTTTTCTTTTCTTTCCTTCCTTCCTTCCTTTCCTTCTTTCTTTCTTTTCTTTTCTTTCTTTCTTTCTTTCTTTCTTTCTTTCTTTCTTTTCTTTCTTCCTTCCTTCCTTCTCTTTTCTTTTCTTTTCTTTTCTTTCTTTATTTCTTTTCTTTCTTTCTTTCTTTCTTTCTTTCTTTCTTTCTTTCTTTCCTTCCTTCCTTCCTTCCTTCCTTCTTTCTTTCTTTTCTTTTCTTTCTTTCTTTCTTTCTTTCTTTCTTTCTTTCTTTCTTTCTTTCTTT
>RJWK010005930.1:0-53987 GCA_004363435.1 Platanista minor
TATCCTCAAGTCCATTCTCTAGTAGGTCTGCGTCTTTATTCCTGTCTTACCCCTAGGTTCTTCTGCTGGTGGGAATGTGAATTGGTACAGCCACTATGGAGAACAGTATGGAGGTTCCTTAAAAAACTACAAATAGAACTGCCATACGACCCAACAATCCCACTACTGGGCATATACCCTGAGAAAACCATAATTCAAAAAGAGTCATGTACCAAAATGTTCATTGCGGCTCTAGTTGCAATAGCCAGGAGATGGAAACAACCTAAGTGTCCATCATCGGATGAATGGATAAAGAAGATGTGGCACATATATACAATGGAATATTACTCGCCATAAAAAGAAACGAAATGGAGTTATTTGTAGTGAGGTGGATGGACCTAGAGTCTGTCATACAGAGTGAAGTAAGTCAGAAAGAGAAAGACAAATACCTAATACATATATATGGAATCTAAGAAAAAAAAAATGTCATGAAGAACCCCTGTCTTTTATTCTTCCCTAACCCCTCCACCTCCTAGAAGCTCAGTGGCTGCTATTCAGAAGGTGTTTCCACCTAGAAGCAGTCTTTTGCCCCGTGACCTGAAAGAGGACAAAGGCTTTTCAGAACTACTCTGAGGCTAATCCACAAATAAATGTCCCTGACTTACATCACCACCCTAAATCTGCAGTTTAGCCTTGCGTGTGTGGGGTAGTATGTGGGTTCAGCCCAAACTACCAGGACATTTTTGCTTTACAAACTTTGGAAACAAAATATTTTTCTAAGAAGGGTGAATCTTGGTGTTGGTGGGTCATTGTGTGTCACCTCTGTAGCCCAGGAAACCCAGCTCCAGAGCAGCACAAATTGCCCCGACCTCTTCAATCCCCTTCCTTCGTTCTTCTCTTTTCTTCCTTCTTTTGCTCCCTGTTTTCTTTATCTTTCATCAGACCCATAGCAACACTCCATCACATTCCAGGACCTGGATTAGGTCCAGGGGCTACATGATATGGGCTCAGAATCTAGAGGACAGGAAAGGTCACCTTCTGATATTCCGTAACAGAGGATGTAGTGTGTTCTGGGGCAATGCACTCTTTTGGAATGTTGGTCACATCTAGGGGCAAAGAAGAAGGATTGGGACTGTCTCACAGAGGGTGTGGTGTTTCAGTTTGATCTTGAAAAATCAAGAGTGCAGGCCAGGCAGAGAGAACAGTACATGCAAAGGCTCAAAGGCAAAATGCCCATTTCAGGGACTGCTGTGTCCTTTGATATGATCAAAGTATAAGATCAAGCAGGGACCAGGACCCGGGGGAAAGACCAAGCATGCCACGCTGAAGTCAAAGGTTGTCACTGGAGGCTCTGAAGCCAGAGACTGTCAGGGTCAGATCCAGGGTCTAGAAGGATTTCTCAAGCTTTAATGGAGTGAGTGGATCTGAACTGGCCTAGAATCAAGGACACCAGTGGTGATGCTTTGACTAGTTTATGCTCTGACTATATGCCAGGCATCATTCTAAGCACTGTCAGTACGAGTTCACTACTTTAACCCCTTAGGAGGAAGGTACTCCTTCATCTTGCAAGAGAGAATAAGGAGGTCAGCTAGCTAATGAGTGGCAGAGCTGGGATTTGAACCTGGAGGGCTGGCTCAAGAAGACTAAGATCCAGAGTAGGTCCATGACAGTGGGAGTGGAAAAGAGGAGGTGGAAGTTCTAGGACTTGAAACCTGATTGGTGTGAAGGGGTGAGGGGTGCAATGGGGGCCTCGATCCCACCTAGGTTCCAGGCTTGGTTGTATAATCTGCTCTTCCCTCACACCCATCCTCCCCTACATTCTGTCACTTAAGTGCTCATACAAGCAATGTTCCCAGGCCTGACCTCTTCCAGCAGGCCCCTTAAATTCGAAGGGGTGTCAATGCTGTAGTTTGTGTAATGGTTTAATATCCAGACTGGTCTGGATTACTGGATTTGTGTCTCTACTTTCCCCTTTTTAGTTCCCTGCTATTCAGGATGTGATTGATGGACCAGCAGTATCAACTTGTTAGAAATTCAGAATCTCAGGCCCCACTCCTGATTTTCTTAATCAGAATCTGCATTTTACTGGTTGATTCTGACATACACAAGTTGATTCCGAGGTGCATTAATGTTTGAGAGGCACTGTTCATCCCATAAAACTTTGAGCAAATTAGGTAGCTTGTCTCAATCTCAGTTTCTTCATCTGTAAAATGGGGGTTTAATACTATCTTCCTCATAGGGTTATTTGGAAGAACACATATTAAAAGTTTAGTTCAGGAGCATAGAGCAAACCTCAAAAAATATTGCATATTATTATCGTTACTTAGTTCATTTGTTGTTGTTGTTGTTGTTTTTTCTGGTGGTACACGGGCCTCTCACTGTTGCGGCCTCTCCCGTTGCAGAGCACAGGCTCCGGACACGCAGGCTCAGCGGCCATGGCTCACGGGCCCAGCCGCTCCGCGGCATGTGGGATCTTCCCCGACCGGGGCACGAACCCGTGTCCCCTGCATCGGGAGGCGGACTCTCAACCACTGCGCCACCAGGGAAGCCCCGTTACTTAGTTCTGATGAGAAGATTGACTTTTGTATGCCAAATTACAGGTTACAAAGCACAAAACTGTGATTGGAGTTCCATAGTGGGGAAGGGAAAATAAAAAGATAACTCTATCAAACTCATGTTTTAAGCCAGAAAACTTCTGGAGGACTTCTATACAGACAGCTTACCAGTATATCAGATCTGAAGACACCCAGGGAGCTTTACTGATGTTTTTGCTCCTACAGACCCATCTCCATCCTATCTCTCCTCCTCTGTGCCTCAAAAGACTGACCTGTATGGACCACATCAATGGGTTCCCCAGCCCTCTAAGTTCTGGGTGAGTGTCTGCAACAGGGAGCCCTGGCAGAAACTGGTGGATGAGAAGTGAGTGATGATGGGGTATTTATTCCCTGAACTCATTTCTTACAGAAATCTTGCAACTATTAGGCCACTGTCAAGGGGTCCTCTCTAAACAGTTACACTTTCTATGGTCTAGTACCTGTCCTTTCAGACCTAGTGTTGGTGACAGATGTCTACTGTGCAAGAACAGGGTACTCTATCCCCCCCCGGCTCCTTATGCTTTACCCGCACCCATCCCTCACCTAATAAATCTTTCTACTATGGCCTATTATGAGTCATCTGTTTCCTGCCATGACCCTAACTGATGGGGTGGCAGTGGAGGGCACCTTCATTTTACAGAAGGAAAGCTGAGTCTCAGAGAAGGAAGTGATGTGTCCATTATCACATGGCTGGTTAATAATAGAGCCAAGCCTAGAGTCCATGGTCCCAGTTAATATTTTCTTATTGTCTCGTGTTCTCTTTACATAATTTCCCCCTTCATCTTATTTGTACAGGCCTCTCCGAGGGCTTCATAGTTCATTTGATAATCCTCGGTTTGTATTCTGTTCCTCAAAGAGGGTTCAAATTGCAAAGTCTCAGGCCCCACACAGCCAGGAACCTTTCCTCTGCCTCAGGAAAGAAATGTAGGCATACATTTGACTTGACCATGCATCTTAGTCATAAATTAAAATAGAAGGCTGGGGATTCATTCAGGAGGGTCCAGCACTAGAAAACGCAGTAGCCACTCTTATTAACTTCTCCCTTGGCTTCTGGGGCCAGCCTGCCTGCCCTTCCCCCTCCCTTGTGTCCCATGTGGTACTTTTTCTCTCCCTGGACACTGTGGATGGTGACATAGCTCCTCCTTCTACTATCACGATGGGACTGTTTAAAAGCATCTACATACTGCATAATGTTGATCTTTGCTGATGTGCAAGTGGAGTCAGATCTCCTCTTTCCTGGATCCTTTCTTGTATCCCTCACTGATCCATATCTTACATATTCTTCTGGGAATGGACTCTAGAATTACACTCCAGGGTTTCCACAATCGTAGCCATTTAGCTCCCTCTTCTCTTTCAGAAAGACTCCTGGGGCAGGACAATGATGTCCAGGGTGGCTAGAGCAGCAACATTGTACCATGAACATAAGCTGACCTTGAAATGAAGGTCACCCACAGTGTGGCCACATAATTGCCAGGATAACTGCCCTTTACCAAAGATTCATAGGGGTTTAGTCTCCTTTTATTCTTTACTCTTTCTCAAACATCATGTTCTGCCCAACTCTGTGTCCCTATATCTTGGGTGTTCTCTGCTTAGAGCACCTTCCTCTGCAGTCCCTGACTGCAAAGTAAATAAAAATGCCACTGCTTCCATGAAGCCTTTAAAGATCAATCCAAGTAGAAATAAATCTTCTCCACTTCTGAGAAGGCACTTACATAAAATAACGTACCTGGTGCCTTATATAAAAAAACAAAATGTGCATATTGCTTTCACATATATTAAAGCCTTGGATTTTGACTTTAGTAGATAAATATTATTATACTCATTTTATACTCATCTTATAGATGAGAAGACTCAAGAGCAACAAGTATTAGTGATTTTCTCCAAGATCATTCAGCTAGTAAATGGTGTCACTGACAGTAGAATGATACAATCATCCTTAATCATAAACCTTGCTGTAGAGCAGTGGAAGGAGAAAGTGAAAAGTTTGGGATGGGGCATTTCTGGAACTCTGCTACACTACCCCACTCATTAATGACATGATCTATGGTCTTCCCCTAGAGATAATGGACTTTTGCAATATAATTTAGTAGAAAGAATGAGGTATAAAAACTCACACAATCCTGGGCTCAAATCTGGGTTCGCCATTTACCCGCTAAGCAAGAGACAACATCTCTGAGCCTATTTCCTTCTCTGTATATTGGGGTTTTAGTATCAGTGGCATAGACTGTGAGTTTTCTCCAGTATATACACACACAATATATATATATATATATATATATATATATATATATATATATATATATATATATATATATATATATATACACACACACACACACACACATATAGTTTCTGACACATGGTAGACACCAAATGACACTAATACTAATTATTAGTATTGTAACATCACCTAGTTTTGTACATATTACATATTCAGTAAATTATTTAGAATCGTATTAAAAAATTCATCTTCCAGGATAAATTTTGGCTAAAAAGCTCTCTTAGGTTGTTCTTCACAGACAGACTGAAAGATAATCCAGCCTTGGTTGGTATAAGTTCTACCCTGGGTGACCGAGGCTGGGTCTGTGACAGGCCAGCTTCTAGGACTGGTCTGTATTAGAGGACGTTTTGACTCCTTTCTCCATCCTGATTAGCTAGATAGATATGGGAACAAAAGGCTGGGGTTCAGAACCCCAGCTCATCATGTTCTTCATGGTCATACAGGTAATTCTGGAGAAGCTGACTACTCAGATCAGCATAGAAGAGAAAAACTGAGGTCACCTAGCCTCAAATGGGGGTGAATGGGTTGGAAGGTGGAGATAGCATTTATATGAGTCTGGTGCATTAAAGCCTTAAAGGTGAATCCCTTTTAGTGCATAGATCCTACCACCTCAGAAAGAAGGCATGCAAAATTCATTATTCAAAAATCTCACTCTGATTTGTTCTACTAATATTCAATTATTGCAGGCTGTTGGAAGGATGGAATGTGGACTAAATATTTGTGGAAAGCCCACCTTGTGTCAAGCCCTTTCTATATGGTATTTCTTTAATCTATTCCTCATAGCATCATTGTAAGTTTAGTATTATTGTCTCTATAATAGAGATTGGATGAATGGAAGCCAGGAGTGTTAAGAAATCTGCCCAAGGTCACAGAATCAGCAAATAACAGAACTGGGATTCACACCAAGTTCTGATTTTAAATTCTATGCTCTTTAAAAATAAAGTCTCTATAAAGCCTTGCAAATGAGACCAGATTTTAGAAACTATCTTCTTTCGTCCTTGAGTAAGCTGGAATTTCTACCCTTCCTATAACTGAGATGGAAAAGGTTGGTATTCTGATCTTCTCCCATCCCTGAAGGCCCTGGCTCTACCCATTCTTTTAGCCCCAATAAATTCTAGATCCTTAGCAAAGCTACCCACCCTGAAGTGGATGGTCAAATGGGCCTGTGGCCAAGTTGGCTTTCAGGAGCCACATCCTGCCCATTATCCTATCCTAACTTGAGTAAGAGCATCACAACTGCTGCATAAGGACAATCCATAGCACGGCCTCTCACCACCCTCCTGCTCCACGCAAGGGAAGGTGCCATCAGGTAGTAAAATGTCTTACTGACAGCTTGTGAATAAAGCCAGGTTAGTTCTCCCAAGGACATATGATGCAAACTACCTGTTTAACAAGTTTGTTTTGTTTTTTGTTTTTTCAGAAAGAAAATTTTGTAACTGATAGCTTCTGAAAGGCTGAAAGTCTGTATGCCTGAAGACAGAGCATATGAGTTCTCTTGATGAACTCATCCTAAACTGTCTACTACAATTTATTTGGGGGCTATGTGATAGATTGCAAAAATGGGCCAATTTTCTCCTCTCACCATGTCCCTGCTCTTTGGCTCTTTAAGAGGTGCAATCTTTTCCCCCAGCCTTTGGATCTGGGCTGGCTTGGAATGTGCCTTGGACAATGAATGTGGCAGAAGTTATGAAGAACCAATTCTAGGCTTTTGCTCACTGTCTTTTGAGACCTTGCCTGGTCCTGTGTAAACGAGCTGGGGCTAGCCTGATGGAGGATGAGAAACTGTGCAGAGCAGAGACCAACCACTGCAACTGAGGCCATCCCAGATCAGGAGAAATGCCAGCCTGCAGCTGAACTGTAGACTCATGAACCATATTTAACTACTATTATTTTAAGCCTGAGCTTAAGCATTGATAAAATATTTACAGTGATACAATCACTGTAAAACTAATTAAAGCAATGATTAAATAATCACTGAGCTTTGGGGTGATTGTTTATGAAGCAATAGATGATACAATGAAAACAGTTTTAAGGTAGATAATCCTTGCCAAGCATGCTGTCCAGTGCCAGGAACTGTACCAGGGCCTTGCATACTTTTTCTTCTTTCATCTCCACATCCATAAAAGCTAACATTTTGTTGAATATTTACTTGGTACCAGATACCGTGCTTCTTATGTCATAAAAATCTAATCCTTATATCTATCATATGAGATATATCTTATTATATGATCTTTACAGGTAGAGAAACAGATTCTCAGGGAAGTTAAGTGAATCAGCTAAGCCTAAGGTTACCAGCTTTTGGCAGAGCTGAGATTTGACCTCAGGTCTGATCTGCCTCCTGTACCAGAATTTTCCACCCCTGGGGCCTCCACTTCCCTAACCAGCTTTCAAGAAAGATAATTTTATGCCTTATTTTTAGAAAAGAGTTTCAGGGAGGTAAATAACTTGTTTAAGAGCACCCAGTTAATAAACAGAAGAGTTGGCTTTTGCATCTAGGACTCATGGACTCCAAACCTGAATTCACTCAGGTTCATTATTAAGAAATATTTCCTAAATGGAGAAGAAAACACTTATATCTATGCTAGGAGCATGTTCTTTGTTTTAAAACATGTTCTGTTTTGAATGTGTTTTATAAGCCATGTTTTGCAAGCCTCAAATTGTAACAGAAAGCAGGTTGTAAAGGAACTGGTGAGAATTATTGTCCAGAAGAACCAGCTGGGAAGCATTTCAGTGTCAATCTTATTATTGCTTTTAAATTAGCAGTGACTTCAAAAGCCTTTGAAGTGGCTGGCAGGGAATGCCTGGATTGGGGAAAGCAATCACTAGAGGGTATTCTCATCAGGCATGTGCTTTATAAATGTTCATCCTTGTTAGGCCTTGGCACTGAGAATGGTTGGAATGGAGGTAGAGGGGATCTTAGCAGGAAGATTCTAGCTGACATGGATTGCCAGGAAGACCCAATTAGGCTGTCCTTCTCAGTAGCAAAAACCGAAGCAGAGGGAATAAATTATTTGTGGCAGTGGCCAAAGCTGCTGACAACTTCAGAGACCACCCATGAGGTCTTTCCATATCAAGCTGACTAGAAAGCCCTGAGAGGCACTAACCCCAGAGGCCTGATGCATTCCAACATGAGAGTAGAACAAAGTTAAATTAAAAGGTGGTTCATAACACCTGAAGAATATATGCTACATTATCCCTGCCTCCTACTCTGAATCTCTATCTAAAGACTTTCAATGATCATCCTCCAAGACTGGGTTCAGAGTCACCTCTTTGAAACCTCTGAAGTGTCCTGGGACATCTCTCTATCCAAATAGAACTCAGCCATCTCTCCATGTCTCCATCCATCCATCCATCCATCCACCATTTGGTGACTTCTTACATTGTGCCTGATGTTACCAGATCTTGGGGATACCGCTGATCTTAAAGGAGGCAAGGTTTCCCCCATCCTCATGATACTTAAGTCTTGGGAACGGCGTAGAGACTACCTAATGGGTATGTTCCTGGAGCACCAACAAAGAAAGGACGCTAAGAAATTGTTTGGAAATAATTTGATTTTACACATACATAACTATGTTATCTACATAGGAAAAGATCACAACTGGTTTGAACTTCCTTACATGTAGTTTAGGAGTGTTTTTATATTGAATTATATTTCAGAAGAAAAGGAACCACGATCTTTCCAAGTCTCAGTATCTCGAAATGTCTTTCATCCGAGTATAAAGGAGAACATAAGTCGTTATGCTGTGTGCTCTGATAAGGAATGTTTGTGAGCTGTGAAAGAAATTAGGAGAAGTGTTTAATCAGCCTTGACGCTAGTGTGTGTGTGTGTGTGTGTGTGTGTGTGTGTGTGCGCGCGTGTGTGTGTACACATGCATGCTTGTATACATATTGGAGGAGGATCAGAGAAGCCCAGTGGAGAAAAAGTTAAACATTCCTTCCTGTCTGTTCTTATAGCCCCTGGGTCATGCCTCTATTCTAGTTCCTGCTTTAATTAATCACCTATATGTCCATTTCTAGCAGATGCTGTTGGAACCCACCTGTAGCCTCTTGGCATCCACTATCCTAGTGCACACACATAGTGTCCTACTACAGGCACCTGCAACTTTCCACCTTAGCAGTTTTTCTGCATCTACAGGCAAGGAAAACCAGAAGTACAAGAGGGTTAAGGGTCCCTGGGAGCAGCCCTCACCTTAACCAGTGATGGATGAGAGTTAGGTGATAAATAACCCACCTTTGTCACCCCTTGGCAAGATCTCTAAGGAGACAAGTTCTTCAATACATCCAAGAGTTCTCAGAGAGGGCCGAGCCCCAGCATGATAACATAGCCTTTATTACTTTCCTTCTCTGCCCAGCCTCACTTCCCCATTCATCTACCAGTTGTCCTGGGATTGCCTCCAAATAAACTTCTTGCACATCCATCCTGTTCTCAGAGTCTGCTTCTAGGAGAATCAAAGCTAATCAGTGATTCTCCTCTCAATGAAGGGCTGCGTCTAGCACAAAGACTGGTAGACACTTGGACTTTGTAAATGTTGAACAAGTGAATTAGTGAATAAACGAATACCGAAGTGTGAGTGACTGATCACACTTCCACCCTATTTTTTTTTTTTAATGAAACCCAAATAATTCTCTAAATAATGGCATTTTGGAGGAGAAAATTACAATCTGTTTGGGAAGTAACTAACAGGTGATTTGGCCTCTAGGGAACAGGAGACACCAAGGCTGGTCTTGGAGGGGAAAATGAGGCTTCTCCTTTCCTGCATTTGGATATCCTCCCCTGTGGTACCTACAAAGACACCAATAACAGTCTGCCTTCTCTTTGCGGCAGTTTTGATCAGATTCAAAGGGTTTTTGGAGAATGTATTCTCACGATAAAGACCCTAAGGAGACCTGACGAATGCTATGTAATTCTCATAAAATTGGTGGCATTCATTGATTTGTTTATTCAATTCATTTGTATGTAAATGTATTTATTCAATAATTAACTTATTCATTATTTTGTTCTTTCATTAATTGAATCATTCCCTCCCTCGCTGACAGAAAAAAAATTTTTTCTTCAGAGGATCTAGTAATTAAACTCATGGTCTCTAGAGATTAAATACCTAGATTGGCATCCTGGCTGTGTGACCTTGGGCAAGTTGCTTACCCTATCTGTGCTCCAATCTCTTCATGTGTAAAATGAAGATAAATGGTATCCCTTGCTGAGAAGGTTAAGTGATTAGAAAGTGATTACAACAATGCCCACACAAAATCCGCATCACAGCAGTAATCACCATTATCCGGCTTTGTGGATTGTCAGTCTCTGCTGGGTATTGTTCACTCTTCATACTTTTTCTGTTTCACTTTCTTTCTCCTATTTCTAGTTTTCCTCTCTGCAACACAGAGACCACATCAACCGTGGGAGAACTTAGCCTTCCAACTTCCTAATCAGTTCTGAAATTTTGCCTGACACATCTCCCTCCTGACTAAGAATCAAAAACACTGCAAAATGGGCAGTGTGTCTATGCAACCTTTTCAACCTCCTTTGGGAGATGCTCTCCCTGGCCTTCCAGCTACACTTTAACTCTTCGAGTCTCCTTCCCCTTCTCTGATTTCCAATGGTTTCTGCTTCACTTTTGCTCCTTCTGTAAAACTCAGCCCTTTCTGCTGGGCGTGAGGGGAATCCACCAAGCAAAACAGTTGACACAAAAGTGTGAATGAGGCAGCAGCTTCCAAGGAGGAGTTCATCTTGGAGGCTTTACAGTTCAGACTGTGCTTTTCTCCTTTCTACTCTTACAACAACCCTACCTTGGCCTCCACCCTGACACCTAATTAGATTAGTACCAGTTTAGCTGCCCCTCCCTTGTCTTTTTCTCACTCTGGTTCCAGAATAGCCAAGGGTCAGGGTCGGGGTTAGGGTGGGGAGAAGAGAGGGAAGCTCCCTGCAGCCAGCTCTGGATTGGCGAAAAGGAGACAGGACCTGGGTTTGCTGGGAATGGAAAATAGAATGTGTGCGGAAGGGAAGGGTGTTTTCCACGATAGCAGGAACCGTGGTCCTGCAGTTAATATTTCATTAACCCCTTACGGTCCAATCAGCAAGTAGAAAGAGCTCCTAACTACAAAGTAACACACTATGATCCACAGAAATTGTAGGGTGATCTATGGGCATGTAGACTGTGTAGATGGTGGTAGCTCAACTTTATTGACAGACATTCTGGTCCCAAAATGCCTGGGTGGAATCTCTATTTTGTTATTAACTGGTTGAGTGAAATTGTATAAGTTAATGTGCCTTGGGATTTACATATGTAAAATGAAGATGGTAACAAAGTACATGTGCCCTATAGGGTTATTGGCCAAATAGATCCATCCATATACGGCATTAGAGTAGGAATGATGCCTCATAGCTATTAAGCACTTACTGGGTGCTAGACATTTCTCTGAGAACTTCTGTTCACAGGCCTAGACGTTAACTAGATGCTGGTATCAGTTTGGCAAAATGTGACAGTAAAAACCTAAAATACCAGTAGCTTAGATAAGGTAGAAGTTTACTTATCTCTTATGTAAAAGAAGTCCAGAAGTAAGAAACCCAAGGTGGGTGTGGCTACTCTGTGGTCATCAGAGGCTTAGGCTCCTTCTACTTCATCATTCAAATGATAGTTTCTATCCTCACGGTCACCTCGTGTTCCTGGAACTCTAACCATCATGTCCATATCTCATACAATAGGAAGATGAAGAGGTATTCGGGGGTAAAGATGTACCTTCCAGGTGAGTTAGCTCTCCTTCAGGAGTTTTCCCAGAGATCCCACATTCTACTGAACCTCCCATCTTATTGGACAGAGCCTGGTCACTTTGTCCACCTAACTGCAAGGAAGTCTGGGGAATGTATCCTTTTATATGGGTGGGTCACCACCTTGAATAAACTGGGGTCTTCTACTAAGGCAAAAGGGAACACTAGATATGGGTAGGCATCAAACATTCCCTGTCAGTTTATCTTTTTAGCTCCCAACATCCAAACCTGCCTTTTTCCCTATGTAGATCATAACCCCTAGGTACCATACTGTGTTGGAAGTCTAGGATCTTGGAAGAGATGCAGTTCCCTCCACCAGATCTGATGGAGTCTCCTCAAACCCCAGTGACCCATAAACTGGGACAACCTGTCTGCTTCACACTCTTCGCACACCCAATACTTAGTGCTAAAGCCAACAGCACACCTGCAGAGGAAACTCCCATTCAGTAAACGGGAGGAAGGATCAAACACCACAGCCACCAGTCCATGGAATATGACAACTCCTGCAAGGCAGGCCCTGTGTAACAACTTAGAAGATTTTTGTTCTACATACTCCTGGGAAGTTCTATGTACGAGTGACCACAGCCAAAAATCTTGTCCAGCTAGAGATTTTAAACCTGAGGGCTCTTGAAGTTTACTTAGAGATGTCTCTGTTCTGTCTATTCTTCTCCCCAAACCTGATGGCCATATGAAACTTTGGTCAAGATGCAATATACTTATTCCCATTTTACCAGCAAGTTGATTTAATACTGAGAATAGATTCAAGTTAGGTAAAAATCTTTCAAGGTCTCCAATTATAGATTCTTAATCTAGATGATAGTCTGCAGGCAAAGCAAAATGGTATTTCCTATGATTTCTTCTTGTAAATGGATAGATGTTGTTTGACTTTATTTCTTGTGGAACTTTGCTAAAAGTGTCAATGTTGTCCCATACCAACTGCGGTAGGTAGCCCCTAAGATGGCCCCCAATGATTGCCACCTCCTGGTATTTACTTATATAGTCTACTTCCCTTAAATGCAGGCTGGATTTAGTAACTATTGGTTAATAGAATAGTAGACGTGATGGATGCATTTGTGACATTAGGATTTGGGTGTTCTCTCTCTCTCTTTCTCTCTCATTCTATCACTTTCTCTCTCTGAGAGAGACCAGCTGCCTTCTAGAGAGGCTCATGGCAAGAAATTGAGGGGACCTTTGACCAATATCCAGTGAGGAACTGAGGCTCTTATTCTAATAGACTTTGCAGAACTAAATCCTGTCAACAACCGTGTCAGTGAACTTGTAAATGTATCTCAGTGGAATATTCAGATGAAACTGAAACTCCAGGCGATACCTTAATTGCAACCCTAAAAGAAACCTTGATAAAGGACCCAGGGATTTCCCTGGCAGTCCAGTGGTTAAGATGCCCATCTTCCAATGCAAGGGGAGAGGGTTCAAACCCTGGTCAGGGAACTAAGATCCCACATGCCGTGTGGCCAGAAAAAGAAAAAAAAAAAAAAACAAAACAAGAAGGACCCAGATAAGCTGTGCTTGGATTTCTAACCCACACACAAAAATTGTGAGATAATAAATATTTGCTGTTTAAAGCTGCTAAGTTTTGGGGATAATTGTTATGCAGTAGAGACCTAATCCACCAATATTCTGGAATTTTCCTCTCTTTTGTCTTAATGTTGCAGCCTCAAACTCAAAAGAGTGTGTGAGCTCTGTTCCAACTTTCAGGAGGAACTAGGTTGGCCAAAATTTTGTCATAATATAGCATGGGGCATCCGATTTCTTGCCTGCAATATCCTAGTCCTAAATAGTTGTTTCTAATGCCTTATCTTATAAAGCAATGCCACATTTTAGGTTCTGTTTCTTTAGCACTTCTCTTGTAAGAACTAAATTCTGCATCAGTTAGATTAGCTCCAGCTGCATCTAACAGAAATGGCAAATTATAGTGGGATACACAAGAAAGAAGTTTATTTCAGTCTCATGTTCAAGAAGTCTAGCAGTAGATAGCCTAGGACTGCTTTAGTGGTTCTACATTCATCAGTGTTCCAGGCCCCTTTCATTCTATTCTTAGAATTTGGCATTCATCATGAAGATCACCTCATGGTCCAAAACGGCTGCTTTAGCTCTAGTCATCATATCCTCATTCCAAGCCATGGAAGGATGAAGCACGTGAATAAGTCATCTTAGCTGAGTCAGCTCCCTTTAAGCACTCATCCGAGAAATGTTTTCCATATGTATTTGTGCAATGGACAAAAGGATATTTAAAAAGCAGGAGACCTTGCAAGTCGCTTCCAGTGTTTCCTCAACTTTAAACATTTTCATCCCACCTTCATGATTTTTGCTATATTTGCATGCTAACCATCCAAGTGATTACTTTGTATTGAATGATGTAGTAAAAAAAGTTATTTCCTTACATTTATATACCATCTCTACTGTTTTTACATAATATGTTTTTAAATCAACTTACTTCTTAAGACTTAAATAAATATTTTTTAAAAAATAAAATCTTCAGTTAGAAAGTAAAGCTTCCATAGAGTAGAAAATAAATAAAATAAAATGAAATAAATTTATCAATTATACATGGATACCGAGTCAACCAGGAAAAGCTCTGAGCCATTGACCTGCCCTCTTCTTGTTAAAAATGAAGATTAGCAAGGCCCAGATTGAAGCTCTCTCCTGGATGAACAAGAAGGTTTGTAAAAAGAGTAACTTTTTCACTACATTATTCAGCATAAATTAAAATCCCATCTATGTACCATCTAAATAATCTCAATTTCACTAGATGTCTATGATCTACACTTTGGGACACACTAGTGCATTTTTTTTTTTTTTTTTTGCGGTACACGGGCCTCTCACTGTTGTGGCCTCTCCCGTTGCGGAGCACAGGCTCCAGACGCGCAGGCTCAGCGGCCATGGCTCATGGGCCCAGCCGCTCCACGGCATGTGGGATCTTCCCAGACCGGGGCACGAACCGGTGTCCCCTGCATCGGTAGGCGGACTCTCAACCACTGCGCCACCAGGGAAGCCCACTAGTGCATTTTTTGACCAATAGGGAAACCAATTTTCCAGAGGTCCTGTGTGATTCTGTTTGCTCCTTGGTTCTCTGTAATGTTTGTAAAGAATTTATTGCCTGATACCAGTCAGCTGTTTGAGTCTGTATCTGCGTTTTAGACTCTGTGCTTAGAAGGCAGAGCCGGATTGATCTTTGATCCCCAGGGGAAGACTGGGGCCTGCCCAGAGTCAGTGCCTTTGGTGGGCTGTTGCAAATGGAATTATCCAAGGACACACAGCTTCTGTGCAAGGGTTAGACTGAGGCCCATACCTTCTGGGTCCTCATTCATGGTGCTTTCTAAGTCAGGTTTCCAGAGAGAGGGATCAGTTTGATTCCAGGGACACAGATCAAAGAGATTTAAAATCAAGTGCTGCATTTTTATTTTTACAACTCAAGGTTACTCTTGCTTGTTTCATGATAAACTACTCTATATATAATAATAGGTTAAAACCTAGCAATGATTAAAGTAGAAATCTCAAGGAAAGTTTGTTCAATTATACTGTTGTTGTCGGTGATGACAGTAATAGTAAGAGTAGCTGCCATTTATTGAGCATTTTCTAGGTATCAGGCACAATCCTAAGCACTTCTCATGAGCTAAGTAACTATTATTCCCATTTTCATTAGAGGGAACTGAGGCATAGAGTAGTCTTTAACCAGCACACAAGATACAACAGATAGTAAGTGATGAGAGATTCTACACTGAACTTATGTAGCTCTTCATATCCTCTCAGCCTCACCTGATTTTTGTTCCAGGGGCTGCTATAACAACAAGCTTAGTGTGAGTTCCTGCAGTATGCCTTTGCCTCCTGACCTGGGGCTTCTTTGTGAACTCAGATCCACAGTACCCCTAGTTACCTGTGCATATCCGGCCCAGAATAATCAGGGAATTAATACCCCATATGGAAAACCTTTGATCAATGGGAGGTGAAATCAGGTAAATTGATTCTTCCCAATTATTCCCCTGGACAGGCTGTGCAGAGATGCATTTTATATATTTCCTGGAAGACAACTCTGTAGGATCAAGCAACCAGTTGTACCTCATCGTAGCCAGCTTGAGAAAACATCTTTTATTGGTCCACCCTCCTGTTACCTCCCTTTTCCCCCTCCCTCCTGCTTTCTGCAATAAATAATTTTTTAAAAATCACACAGGCCCTTATCTTTGGCTCTGCTTTCCAGGGAACCCAGTCTATGACAGCACAGATCTGTCCAATTCAAAAGCCTATGCCTAAGACGCTGAGTTATACTGGTTTTATGTATGAATCTTCAGGGTAGGCTGACTTCCTGGTGAAGTGCCCATGACCTTTGACATCTTGATGATGTAGCCCTTCCCCCTCCACACTCCCAGCCTCAAGTGTTGCTCTTCTTTGAGTTCTGTTTACCAACTATGCACAGTTCTATTATTAGCCCTTTGCCTTTGTTTTCTTTTTTGACAATGCTATTCTTCTCCCTTCTTCTCTATTCCTTTCTGCTTTCTTTCTTGGCTACCTCCTACTCATTTTTCCGAATTCAGTCCCCATGGCCTTTTCTGATCTCCCCTGTACTCACTGTCCTCAGCCTAGATTAGTTCTCTGTTTCCTGTATCTTACTCTGATGTGCCTACCTACATGTCATCATCTGCTCTCCTTGGAGTCCCCAGCCCTTCGAAGGCTGGGTGGTGTCCCATTGACAGCTCTGTCCTAAATGTGAGCACATGGCCTGCTGCTATGTCTCAGCTAAGTGAAGGTGATGGCAGAGTGACCAAGCGCACAGGCAGTGTTGTCAGATGGCCCCGTGTTCCAGTCCTGCTCTGACACCTACAGCCATGAACTTTTGAGCACATCACTTAAAAGTCCTAAGCCTTACTTTCCAAATATGTACAAAGGGGAAAACCATAGTAGCTATGATGTAGTATTCTCAGAAGGACTAAATGACTTAAAACATACTTTGAATTTAGTAAGAAATAAATGTAAGCTACTATTACCAAAAATAAGGTATTGTATTATTTCTTCCAAAAAGGTAGGAAAGTAGTTAGAAAAGAAAAGCTACACTAATTGTCACCTAGGTACAAACACAGGTTTAATGAGTGCCCTCAAGATTTTAGGGGCTCCTGGGGCTCTCCCCAGGCCCCCAAAGATTACAGGCTAAGTCAATCTGCATACTTTTACTGGGTAACTCACCATGCACTAGACATTGAATACAGGGCTGGAGCTTTAAAAATGGTAAGTCTCAGTGCCTGTACTCAGCAAGTTTAAGGTCTAGCAAGGTTATGACATCAAAGTCTGTGATCTGTTATCATGACCACATTCTCCCCATTTTGAGGATAAATGCATTCATTTGTTCAACAAAGTATTTACTGTGCATATATTATGTTCTCAGATCTGTTTAGGTGGTAGGGACACAATGGTGAATTTATACTTTGATCTTTGAAGTTTATCCACGCCGGGAAAGACATTAAAAAGCATACAACGAAGCAAATAACTAAGAGAAAAAAACAAAACAAAACAAAACCTAGGTGTTCCACCAGGGAACAAGAGAGTTCCAGGAAGGAACATCTGATTGTGCAAAGATATGGAAGTATGGAGAGCATGGCATAATCTGAGACCAAGAATCCACTGGTGATATGACAATACATGTCACTGGGAAGGGAAACAGGCAAGCCTAGAGGAGCAAGTTAGGGACAAAGAGCCAAGGGCTGTCCTGCTAGTCAGGATTCATTTCCATCACAGAAACCCAATGGGAGAAGTGAAATTTGGATGGGCTTGTGTGACAAATCCTGGGTATGGGCAGAAAAGGACTTGGTACCAGAGAAACTCAACAAAATATTACCAAACCAAATCCAACAATACATTAAAAGGATCATACACCATGATCAAGTGGGATTTATCCCAGGGATGCAAGGATGATTCAATGTCCACAAATCAATCAGTGTGATACACCACATTAACCAATTGAAGAATAAAAATCATATCATCTCAGTAGAGGCAGAAAAAGCTTTTGACAAAATTCATCATGGATTTATGATAAAAACTCTCCAGAAAGTGGGTATAGAGGAAATATACCTAAACATAATAAAGGCCATATATGTCAAGCCTACAGGTGACATACTCAATGGTGAAAAGCTGAGAGCATTTCCTCTAGATCAGGAACAAGACAAGGATGCCCACTCTCACCACTTTTATTCAACATAGTATGGAAGTCCTAGTATGGAAGTCCATAGTATGGAAGTCCTAGTAACAACTAAGACCAAAAAAATAAAAAAGAAAGAAAAGGAATCCAAATTGAAAAGGAAGAAGCAAAACTGTCACTGTTTGCAGATAACATGATACTATTCATAGAAAATCCTAAAGACACCACAAAAAGCCTATGAGAGCTCATCAATGAATTTGGTAAAGTTGCAGGATATAAAAGTAATATATAGAAACCTGTTGCATTTCTATTAACTGCAGTCTACTGCAAAGAGAAATTTAGAAAAAATCCCACTTACAATCACATCAAGAATAAAATATCTAGGAATAAATCTAACTAAGGAGGTAAAAGACCTGTATTTGGAAAACTATAGAAGAATGATGAAGGAAATTGAAGACAACACAAACAGATGGAAAGATATACTGTGTTCTTGGATTTGAAGAATTAATATTGTGAAAATGACCATACTACTCAAAACAATCTATAGATCCAGTGTAATCCCTATCAAAATGCCAATAGCATATTTTCACAGGACTAGAACAAATAATTTGAATATGTGTATGGAAACACAAAAGACACCAAATAGCCAGAACAATCTTAAGAAAGAAGAACAAAACAAGAGGTATCATGCTCCCTAATTTCAAAAGATACTACAAAGTTACAATTACCAGAACAGTAGGGTACCGGCACAAAAACAGACACATAGATCAATGGAGCCAAATAGCCCAGAAGTGAAACCACACTTATATAGGCAATTTATATACAACAAAGGAAGGAACACTATACAATGGGGGAAAGACATTCTGTTCAATAAATGGTGTTGGAAAAACTGTACAGCTACATGCAAAAGAATCAAACTGTGCTACTCTGTCACACCATGTACAAAAATAAATTCAAAATGGGTTAAAGACAAATGTAAGACCTGAAACCATAAAACTTCTAGAAGAAAACATAGGCAGTAAGCTCTTTGATGTCAGTCTAAATAATATTTATTTTTTGGATATGTCTCCTCATGCAAGGGAAACAAAAGCTCAAATAAACAAAAGAGACTACATTAAACTAAAAAGCTTTTACACAGTGAAGGAAACTATTAACAAAATAAAAAGGCTGCCTACTGAATGGGAGAAGATATTGGCAAATGATAAATCTGATAAGGGGTTACTATCCAAAAAACACAAAGAACTCATACAACTCAACATCAAATAAGAAATGACCTGATCAAAAAATGGGCAGAGGGGCTTCCCTGGTGGCACAGTTGTTGAGAGTCCGCCTGCCGATGAAGGGGATGTGGGTTCGTGCCCCGGTCCGGGAGGATCCCACGTGCTGTGGAGCAGCTGGGCCCGTGGGCCGTGGCTGCTGAGCCTGTGCGTCCGGAGCCTGTGCTCCGCAGCGGGAGAGGCCACAGCGGTGAGAGGCCTGCATACTGCAAAAAAAAAAAAAAAAAAAAAATGGGCAGAGGATTTGAATAGACATTTTTCCAAAGAAGACATACAGATGGCCAACAGGCATATGAAAAAAAAAATGCTCAACACCACTTAATAATCATGGAAATGCAAATCAAAACCCTAATGAGATATCACCACACACCTGTCAGAATAGCTATTATCAAAAAGACAACAAATAACAAGTGTTGGTGAGGATGTGGAAAAAAGGGAAACTTCATGCACTGCTCGTGGGAATGTAAATTGGTGCAGCCACTATGGAAGACAGTATGGAGATTCCTCAAAAAATTAAAAATAGAACTACCATATGATCCAGCTATTCCACTCCTGGGTATTTATCCAAAGAAAGCAAAAACACTAATTAGGAAAGATATACTCACCCTTATGTTCACTGCAGCATTATTTACATAATCAAGATATGGAATCAACCTAAGTGCCAATCAATAGATGAATTCATATATATATGCAATGGAATATTACTCCATAAAAAAGAACAAACTCTTGCCATCTGCAACAACATGGATGAACCTAGAGGGTATTATGCTAAGTGAAATAAGTCTGACAGGGAAAGGCAAATACTGTATGATTTCACTAATATGTGGAATCTAAAAAGCCAAGACAAATGAATAAACATAACAAAACAGAAGCAGAGCTATAGATACAGAGAACAAACAGGTGGTGGCCAGACGGAAGGGGAGTAGGGGAAGGAAAGAAAGAGGTGAGGGAGATAAGAGTTACAAACTTCAAGTTGCAAAATAAATGAGTCACAGGTATGAAATGAACAGTGTGGGGAATACAGTCAATAACTATGTAATATCTTTTTTTTTTTTTTTTTTTTTTTTTTTTGTGGTACGTGGGCCTCTCACTGCTGTGGCCCCTCCCGCTGTGGAGCACAGGCTCCGGACGTGCAGTCCCAGCGGCCATGGCTCACAGGCGGACTCTCAACAACTGCGCCACCAGGGAAGCCCAATAACTATGTAATATCTTAATATGGTGGTATCTCCTAACTAGGCTTACCATGATGATCCTTTTGAAATGTATAGAAATATTGAATCACTATGTTGTCTAACAGGAACTAACATAGTGTTGTAGGTCAGTTACACTTCAAAAACAAGGAAATTCATAGAAAAAGAGATTTGTGGTTACCAGAGGTAGGGGTTGGGGGGAGGGGGAATTGGACAAAGGCAATACAAAGATACAAACTTACAGTTATAAAATAAATAAGTACTAGGATCTAATACAAATCATGATAAATATAATTAATACTGTCCTATGTTATATAGGAAAGCTGTTATGAGTGTAAATCCCAAGAATTCTCATCACAGAAAAAAATGTTTTTCTATTTCTTTATTTTTGGATCTATATGAGTTGGTGGGTGTTCACTAAACTTATTGTGATAACCATTTCATGATGTATGTAAGTCAAATCACTGTGCTGTATACCTTAAACTTACACACTGCTATATGTCCATTATATCTCAATAAAACTGGAAGACAAAAAATGAAGTCATTCTGGCTTAGCAATTGGCTAGTATCCTAGACCTAATTATACTTTTACTGAAACTAAACCGGGGCAAGGTACAGAAAACCTGCTTTTCTGATTGGAATGATAATATTTCAATTTAACAAATATTGAACACTTATCATGTGCCACGCCCAAGTCTTTTTGTATTTTCTAAAATGAATAAAACAAGTCTCTGCCAGAACAAAGCAGCTTAATCCCATGTTTATTAAAAACACATTGTATTTCAAGCCCTAACCTCCTTCAATTTTCACCGCACACCTGTGGAGAAGCACGGAAGACTCCTGACCTCCATTGCACACTTTCTACTAGAAGTGAACTGACTTTCTCAATCTCTTCCAGAGAATCTTCCTCAGTACTGCCCACTCTAATCTCCTGAAGCCCACACATTTTGGCTCTTTTCTATCCCACATGAACTAAGGGACTACCTTAGGCAGCTGTGGGCTGGTAAGTGTCGTACAACACCCTCTCTGAGTAGTGTTTGCTGATTGTCATGGTATGAATACTCCCACCACGGCTGATCTCAAACTATCAGTGTGACATCACTGAACGCAGAATTGCAAAGAGTTTTCTATGAGTTCTCTTGAGTCAGGGTTTGATGGTCTCATCAGCCAGACTGTAGCCTGGGCCCTGGAGGGGAGAGTGGAAAACCATCTCCTTAGAATTTGGTTCCCATGGTCTATTAAAGGTTGAATTGTGTCCCCCACCAAAGATATACTGAACTCCTAACTCCAAGTCCTCAGAATGTTACCTTGCTTGGAAATGGGGTCATTGTAGTAGTAATTAGTTAAGATGATATTATACCAGAGTAGGGTGGGCCTCTAATGCAATATGACTGGAGTCCTTAAAAGAAGACTGTGAAGAGACAGAGGCACAAGGAGAAGGTTATGTGCAGATGGATGCAGAGATTAGAGTGATGTATTTACAAGGTGAGGAACTTCTGAGGCTTCTAGAAGCTGGAATAAACATGAATGGATTATCCTCTAGTGGTTTCAATGAGAGCATGGCTTTGCCAACGCCTTGATTTTAGACTTCTGGCCTCCAGAACTGTGAGACAATACATTCTGGTTTTTTTTTTTTTTGTAGTACGCGGGCCTCTCACTGTTGTGGTCTCTCCCGTTGTGGAGCACAGGCTCCGGATTCTCAGGCTCAGCGGCCACAGCTCATGGGCCCAGCCGCTCCGCGGCATGTGGGATCTTCCTGTACCGGGGCACGAACCTGTGTCCCCTGCATCGGCAGGCGGACTCTCAACCACTGCGCCACCAGGGAAGCCCATTCTGTTGTTTTAACTCACTCATTTTGTGTCACTTTGTTATGGCTGTCCAGGAAACTAATGGTCCCTGTGTTTTCCTGTACCCTGCACCACCTGGTTTGAAATATGTCTGCCCTTGGGCAAAATACCATTGGGTTTGTGTTTATTATTCTAGTGCTCTTTCTTTCTACTCCTTCCACATTTGGATTAGACTACAGAAATCTAGAGCAGTGAGTTAAAATATAGGAGAACCCATTGCTTTACAGAGGTAAGAATGTTATCATATCAGCTATAATTATTTAAACCCATACTAGGTATCAGGTGCTATACCAGGTGTTTCTTTGTGTCGCCACATTTAATTTAATTTTTGCAACAATCCTATGACTGGGAATAATTATCCTCATCTTACAGCTATGGAAACAGAAGCTCCATGATATAAGGTAACTCACCTGATGTCACAGAGCTAGTTAAGGACCGCAGGCTTGTCAACTCAGGTGTGGTAGACTCAGACTCTGCACAACATCTTAGCACTCCACTCTCTGGACAATTTGTGGGAATCTTAATGGGCTACAGATGCACAAACACTTCAGGGATTGCCCCATCTGCACCCAGAGATAAGATGGGATCTGAGGACAGAGGAGGAGGATTCAAGATGGTTAGAGAAATCAGGTCAATTGAGTAAATAACTCTGATCCTCTCTTTGAGCTTATCCACAGTGAGTGGTTGCCATTTCCATGTGGTAATAATAGTGATAGGCCCACACTGATATTATAATGCAATGACCTTAATTTCTTTTGTGTGTACAACACTGAACAACTATGATGGATTTTCCCTTTAGTGGCTCTCATTAATTCTCAGGCTCTGGAGCCAGACAGAGCTTGGTTCACATTCCAGCCCTGAAATTTGCCAGTGGTCTCACCTTGAGCAAGTTGCTTAATCATTCTAAGTGTCAGTTCACTTGCCTCACTGGTAAACTCTTAGAAGGAATAAATGAGGTGATGTGGAGTGGGGTGGATTCAGTACATTGTAGATGTTAGGGGGAGAAGATTACTCCTGTTCTTATGAGAAAGGAGTTTTCCTCGACACCTCTGGCCTACTGATCCACTGTTATCTTCCCCATAGAGTGCGTTGGTGGGTGACTCGTTTCCTGGTTGAAAGAAGCAAATCCACCAAAAGTTCAAGAATGCGCCTCAGCTATCTGTTTCCCCGAATCAGTGCTATGCTACTCTGTGTTTTCAATCTTATACCCCTCTTATAGGTTGAATTGTATCACCCCAAAAGACATGTTGAATTCCTAACCTCTGGTACCTGTCAATGTTATCTATTTTGGAAATAGGGTCTTTGCAGATGTAATCAGGTTAAGATGAGGTTATTAGGGTGGGCCTTAATCCAACATGACTGGCATCCTTATAAGAAGAGGGAAACACCAGGTGAAGACAGAGGCACACAGGAGAGAATGCCATGTGACCATGGAGACAGAGATTGAAATGCTGTGACAGCAAGCCAAGGGATGTCTGGGGCTGTTGAAGAATAAGGAGGTGGTTTTCTATTATCATCTCTCCATTCTGAGGGGGAAAAGAGTAGACAGGAGACTATGAAAAAGGAAGTGCTAAGACAGAGGAAGGAACCAACATATATTGAGCACCTACTATGTCTGTACCCCTCCACTGAGTTCATTACAAATATCTCATTTAATCTTCACAGTCTGTAAGATGAGTGTTCTTAGTCTCATTTTCCAGGTAAGAAAATATTATAATAATCTAATATCTATCTATGGGGTCACCAGAGATAATAGATACCCAGCTCAAGGTCCCACAGTGAGCAAATGACTGAGAAAATTCCAAACAGAGATCTGTTTCCAGCACCTGCCTGTGATTTTTCTACTTTATGCAAAGCAATTGAGGCAATAGAAATCAAGTTGTAATAGGTAAAATTTCAAACACAGAAGGCCATTATCAGTGGTCATTATACTTTCTCTGACATGAGGATGGTGGAGAGGCACCCAGCTAAATTACAGAGAGGTAACATAGTAGAGTGATTAGGATGATGGCTCTGAAGTCAACCAGCCTGAGTTCTGCTGCCACCCCACCTCCACACTGACTTTCTGGGTGCCTTTGCCTTTGTCATGTGGCTACATCTCTCCGTGCCTCAGCTTTCTGGCTTGACATGTGGCAATAGCAAGGACAGGGCTTACAGAGCTGTTGTGAGGATTAAATGAGTGTCACATAAAAGCACTTAGAATAGATTCTGTCACATGGTGAGCATGATATAAGTGCTTGTTGCTGCTATAATTTTTTACTATTCAAAATGGGACCTCTCCCCTCCAAAAAGGCATAATGATACTACCAGGATGACTGTCTCCTACTCATGGTGCATGGCTCCTGGGCTGTGTTACTGCTCTACTCTCTGCTGCTGTGACTTCCAAAATCTTGGCTGAGCTGGGATATTATGTTTCTAATTAAACAACTGTCTTCCGTGTTGGCTAACAGGGAGGCTTTTTGGTGATGTGGGGTGATTGCTGTAATGTTTCATGGCCATTAATAAGAACACAGTCTGGAAGAAACGTGCTAACATGTAATTTGCAGTCATGACTTCCAGCTCTAATTCAAAAAATGTCTCTGTGGTCCCTGGTGTGTGTGTCTCTGTCTGCTGGTTTTCTTTGGCTGGAATGCTGCAGCCAAAGCAGGTGCATGGGCCTCTTGCCCCACTGGTAATCCTTTCCAGCAGGACTACCTGTATCTGAGGAACTCCCTAACTCCTGAAATAAGTGTTCTGGAGTGTCCTGTGTAAAGATTGTGAACTGGGAAACTTTTACTTAAACCTGGGAGGCAAGCTGAAGCACGGAATGAATAAATCGGAAGTGATGTGCTTCTAGGGCATTTCAGGATTCTTTATCTGTTTCTAAATTCTGGTAACCATTTTTCTAGGACCACAGTGACCTGCTCTCACCTGACCAGCCAACTATATTGCCTTCTCACCTGGGATACGCTTACCAGAAAGACAGACCAGACACAATAAATAGTACCAGTCCAACTTTGGGGATTTTGTTCATTGAGTATCATGCCTGGGGGTGGTGTGACTACTAGGGCATAAGGATTAGAATTCTCTTTCTCAAAGGAAGCTGCCTTTCTGTCCCTGGGGAAAGAACCCAAGCACACCTTTCTGTTTCTCCCTGTCAGGACAGCCAGTTCTTGGAGTTAATAATTCCAGACACAAAGATCTCTTATTTAAATGATAAAAAAATTCACAAATTATTCAAAACTTCCTGGATATAAGGAGATTAAAAGGATATCTCTATTGGATGTGCCATATGCTTGAGAGCTGGATTAAAATGTGAGGATTTGATAAAAATATGGAGTAAGAATGAAAAACAATTAGAGGCTTCAGAGAAAGAAAAATAGTCTACAAGGATGTGGTGCTCCAAAAACAAATCACTATGGTAAAAATCTGTAGATTGCAAGACATGAATTTCACACATAGATAGAAAATAGAAAAAAAAATGAAATAGAAATTATCATACATATAACCTATGCAAATAGACTGGAATGTAGATACTCATACACACACACCCCTGTCTCCACATCTGATACACTCACATAAATGAAAGGGCTCTATAAACACTGGTATGTACCTTCCATTTTTTTAAACTTAATAATATATATTGTGGAAGTTTTCATATTGGTAGCTACTATTTCTTTTAAATCATTCTAGGACATTCTTTTTTAATAGTTTCAAGGTATTTCATTTTATAAATGTACCATGATTTATATCCACAATTAGCTATTAATGAACATGTAGATTCTGTCCAGTTTGGAGAATTCTATTTTTTGTATTTCTTTTCCAGCAATACTACAATGAATATCCTCGTCCACATATCTTTGAGAGCATGTGTGGGTATGTCTATAGAAAAAAAAAAAAAAAAATCTTTGTAGTGAAATTTCTGAGTTAAAGGGTATTTTAATAGGTATTGACCCTTTGCCAAATTGATCTTCAAAGAGGTTATGCCAATCTCTACTTCCATTACCACCGTGTGAATATCCGTTTTCCCCCAACCTTGCCCAAACCATATTTATAATCCCTTTTAATCATTGCCAATCTGATAGGTAAAAGTAAAAACAATATCCTGCTATTTTAGCTCTCATTTTAAATCACCGAATGAGCTTAGACTTCTGTTCATATAATTCTAAGCAATTTGTATTTGTTTTTCTAAACCGAGTGAATAATAGGTGTACAATAATATTTGTTGTACAATTAAATACACTGCCTTTACAACTGCTCCTTTTATTGTTAATCTAAAAAGAACTCTTAGGGAGTGAAAAATTAACACGCTTTGATATGGTTGTTGCAAGTCTTTACTTCACTGATTGTTCTTTGTCTTTTAATTTTATTTCTGGATTTTTTGTGGGGAGACATTTAGAAATTTGTTTTTTACTTTTAAATGTAGTCACATTTATTATTTTACAAATAATTTACAGTTTTAAATCTCGCTTAAAGTTTTCTCTTATTCCTCTAAATAAGCACATTGCCCTTAATAGGCCTCCTTTCTGCTGCTGAACTTTCCTTGTGTGATTTCCAGATTGTGCTCTCTTTCCGTCCTCTGCCCATATAATGGCCAGTACTTGAAGTAGGGGAATTCCTCTTGCTCAAGGAAGCCTTGCCATTGCTGAGGACTCCTAGATATCGGCACCTATAACTAGTGCGTTGAGGGCAGATGATTCCACATACAATGTATTATGGAAATCCAGAATAAAGACAAGGAACATTCTGGAAACTGTGCTGGGAGTAGAAAGTTGCTGCTGCAGAGAGTCTTAGATGCCAGACCAAGAAAACTGACCTCTCTCCTGAAACAGTTAAAGGAGGGCTCACTGTTCTTACACTTTCTTACACTTTCCATCTAGACTGAGATGGAAGAACAGGACTATTAATTTTTTTTTTTTCTTTCGCTCTGTAGGCTTACATTTAGGAATTCCTATCTAGACTTCTTTCTCTTTGGGTTTTCCTCTGGCACTCATTGTCCATGGTTTGGGTGCATAAGACAGACCTAGGGTCTGCTGACCTTGCAGTGAAACCAGATCGTGACCCTGAGAAAGCAGGCTGTGCTAGACCTGCCTTTGGGCCACAGATGCTGTGAGTCCTCTACACACATATGGCTCAGCCCACCCATGGGAGATGCTGTGGCTCTCCGCTCAGTATACTGCTTCCTTTCCCTTCTTCTGAAGCACGCCTTCATTTGAAGAGTGCCTCCCTCCCCGTTTTATGCTTTACCCAGGAGGGTAGATGAGTCCAGCTAGGTTAGAAATTGGTATCTTGACTAGAGACCACCAGGCACCCAGGGTTCTAGTATCCATCCATTTTAAGGATGCTGTGAGGAGAACTCTCTCATTGTTTTGTCCCTAACTATGTCCCTGCTCCAGCCCTCCTGAGGCCTGAGATTGTTCAACTTCCCATATTCCCACAGGGTACACAGCATCCATCCAATAAGCCCTTTCCTCCCTTTGTTTAAATTAGTAAGATTCTGTTGCTTGTGCTCCAAGAACCCTAGCAGAAAGAAGAGCCCATAGGTGCTGGTGGATTATGCAGAGATGCAGGGCCAAAGCCCTGGCTTGGTTCAGGGCAAGAGCCTCAGGGTGGGAGGGGTCTCTTTACTGGCTCCTCAAGGCCATGGCAGACATTTTATGGATTCTTAATCACAGGGCTAGGAAGACTGGGCCCCCTGACCATATCAGAAAATCGAGTCCCCTGGAGAGTCAGGGACTCGATAGGACTGAAGAGCCCGTGACAATTTTTGACAGTTCTTGTAAGGTAAAACATGGGGATTATACTCAGGTTGATTGTGAGCTGGTGTTCAGGACCCTCACTAGCTAGAGTCAGAGCCAGGAAGCTCTGTCATCTGTTTGTGATTATAAGGCTCAGCACGCCCCACCAAAGGCCCTCTGGCGCCTTTCCTCTTTGGAAACACATTCAGCACATTTTTAGAAACCGCACTGAGAAGCCCTCCCTGAGAAAGTGACTAAACACTGCTTAATATTCTGAAAACATAAACAGCCTCTGAGAAGCCAGTCATAAGCTGTTTAGGAAAAGCTGACTTGGCGCTGGTGGGAGCCAGCTGTTGCTGGCATTCGATTGGCAGGGGCTGTAAAATTCCTTGCAATGTCTGCATTGTCAATGAATATATATTATGTTCGTTCTAAATCTTACATGCTGGAACATTCTGGTTGGATTTGTGTCCTTCTGGACATTTTGGAGAGATAAAGTATGCTAGGGTCGATGTTCTCGCTCCATGCTTCTCTCCCTGTACCTGTGTATGGGTTGATTGTACCTCCTCAAAAGACATGTTTAAGTTCTAATCCTCAGTACCTCAGAATGTGACCTTATTTGGAAATAGGGTTGTTGCAGATGTAATTAGTTAAGATATGGTCATACTGGAATAGGATAGGCCCTTCATCCAATATGATTGGTGTGCTTAAAAGAAGAGGAGGGGGAAACATACCAGGAGAATGTCATGCCATGAGATGATGCAAGCAGAGATTGAAGTGATCCAGCTGCAAAACATGGAATGACAAGGAATGACAGCCACCACAACAAGCTAGGGAGAGACAAGAAAGGATTATCCCTTCTACAGTTTTCAGCGAAAACATGGCCCTGCTGACACCATGATTTTGGACATCTAGCTTCCAGAACTGTGAGACCACCAGTTTCTGCTCTTTTAAGTCACCCAGTTTGTGCTGCTTTGTTACAGCCCCTAAGAAACTGACATGCTATAGTTTAACCACCTCCCTATCCTATATCAGACTGTATCTCCCCTCTCCGTTCTTTCTTTCATCTGCTCACAGAGCATTCATTAAGCATCAATCATGTTCTAAATCCAGCATTGGGTGCTGGATGCAGTGCTCACAAGGCACAGTTCTAACCCTCAAAGAGATCAGAAACTGGGAGTGGGGTAGACATGGACCTGCCGACAGACAAATCCTGCTCTGCCTTAGGTTCTTAGCATTTACCCTCCTTTACCGAACTGTGTGTGTGTGTGTGTGTGTGTGTGTGTGTGTGTGTGTGTGTGTGTATGTGTTGGCTCTTTAATCACATTGTTGTAAAGTCCTCAAAAACCGTATTTTTTCCTCAACTGTTTTATAATGAAAATGTTTGAATATGCATAAATGTCGAGAAAAAATAGTGCATTGATGACCCATAAACCCATTTCCTAGATTCAACAACTGTTTACATTTTGCCATATTTGGTTTACATTTTTTTTTTTTTCTTCATATCTAGAGGTTGATTACTGCATTCTTTAAGAGTAAGAGCTCTGGAACTAACTTCTCTGAATTCAAATCCTGGCTTTATCATCTGGTTTTGTGTCCTTAGGCATGTTGCTACTCTCCTCTGTGCCTTAGCTTCCTCATCTGTAAAATGGGGATAATAATAGTATTCAGATCATGAGGATGTTGTGAGAAATAAATGCATTTATACGTGAATGTTGTTAAAACAATGCCTTTCAAGATGTGAACCTTCCATAAGTATTAGCTATTTTAATAATGATTTTCCACAGTTCTCAGAAAACAGTGGGTATCTTATTCTCACAAGTAAGACTGGGCTGGTTCTTATGCATGTGAATCATGGGGAATCTTGCCCTCCTTTGGGCCATTCTCTGGATTATTCTTTTAGGGCATGTACGTTTGCCTCTGTTGGGAATATCCTGTCTTCCCCATGGAATTTAGGCAGTCTTTGCTCTGTTTACCACTGTAAGTGCCAGCACTGTAAGCAGTACTAGATATATAACTTGGTATACAGTAAGCACTCATTAAATAGCTTGCTGAATGAGTAGTATCCAACATGCTATTTATTCATGCATTCATTCACTTACTCATTTGGCAAATGTGCACTGAATATACCCTTGGTTTTTGGCAATTTACTATGTGCTGAGGCTTCATTGGTGAATGAGACAAAGTCCCTATTATCAAGAAACTTTAAATTTGGTCTTGTTGATTTATGATTTTGTATTCATCTTTGGTTTTTCAAGTGCCTTGTCTTACCAGCTAGATTTAAAAGCATAGAGATCAGAGATGTTTCTTTTCTAGAACATGGAAGTCATGGTAAGGTTATACACATTAAGCAGGCTTTGGAGTCAGGAAAAAATGGAAATAAATTAAAACTCTTACATTACATTACCAATGAATATTTTACTTTACTTATCTTTATCTCAAGGTCTTTATTTGTCAAATAGGAATACTATTCACCAGCTATTGCAAGAATTGAATGAAATGATTCACAGCACATAGTATATTATCTATAGTATAAGGACTGTGAGAAATAATTCTATGCCTCTCCCCTAGCTTCTTTTTTTTTTTTTTTAAGATTTATTTTTATTTACTTATTTATTTATTTTGGCTGTGCTGGGTCTTAGTTGCAGCATGCGGGATTTTTAGTTGCAGCATACAGACTCTTAGTTGTGACATGTGGGGTCTAGTTCCCTGACCAGAGATCAAACCTGAGCCACCTGCATTGGGAGTGTGGAGTCTTACCCACTGGACCACCAGGGAAGTCTCTCCCCTAGCTTCTGAATATTAGCATTTAGTCTTCTTTACTGAACTGTAAGTTAGTGTTATCTATATTCTACTCTCCCTTTCTTTCTAGTGATGTGGTGAATTGGAGAAAAGATGTGCAAAAGTTGTTCCTTTTGTAATTTTCTGGTATTCTAGGTCTGATCCTCAATTGAATGCATATAGCAAAACAGATATAGACTCACAGACACAGAAAACAAGCTAGTGGTTACCAGTGGGAAGAAGGAAGGGGGCGGAGAGGCCAGATAGGGGTATGGGATTAATAGATACAAACTACCATGTATAAAATAAATAAACAAGAAGCCCATTAGCCATTATTTTGTAATAACCTTTATTGGAATGTAATCTATAACAATACTGAACCACTATACCATACACCTGAAACTAATATAATATTGTAAAGTCAACTCTACTTCAATAACAACAAAAAAAGAATTGTTGTGGATTTAACTGGCCTCCTCCCCTCCAAATTCATATGTTGAAGTCCTAACTCCAGTATCTCAAATGTAACTATGGTTGACTATAAGGTCTTTAAAGATGTGATTAAGTCAAAATGAGTTTTTTAGGGTAGACCCTAATCCAATGTGACTTATAAAAAGAGGAAATTTGGACACACAGAAAGATATGAGACATGTGCATGCAAAGAGAGACCAATATGCAAAGATTCCACGATAAGGTAATCATTTGTAAGCCAAGAGGAGAAGCCTCAGAAAGAACCAAATATGCTGACATCTTGATCTCAAACTTCTGGCCTCTGGAACAGTTAAATTTCTGTTGTTTAAGTCACTCATTCTGTGGTGTTTTGCTATGGCAGCCCTAGCAACCTAAAGAAGCAACTGAATCGGTAATGGTGCCATTTATTAAAGGAAAACTGGGACAAAAGCTGGTCTGAGTTTGTGGGGTGGTGGGGTGGCAGTTGTGGCTAGAAGTCAAGAGTTCTGTTATGACCTTGTACAGACCGAGAAGCCCATTAGACATTCAATTAGAAACTCTTAGTAGGAAACTGAACGCGTAATTGTGGTGCTTGGGAGCACTCAGCAAACAGGTAGTACTTGCAACCATGGAAATAGAATGAGATCACCAAGGAAACCCGTGGAGGGGGAAGAGGCCTGAGGATTGTACCCTGAGGTACTTCAAGGTAGACTCTGCAAAGGAGACTGAGATGGTGTCACCAATGAGGTAGGAGGAAAAACTAGGAAAGGGTGGTACTCTGAAGACCAAGTGAAGGTAGTATTTAAAGAGAAGAAGAAACGAACTGTGTCAAATGCTGTGAATATTTTGAGTAAGGTGAGTCCGAAAATTGGCCATTGAAGTTGGCAAAATGGAGGTTGTTAATGATTTTGAAAACAGTGGTTTCAGTAGCTTGGTGGGAAGGTTTCCAGTCAAAATGTGTTAAAGGAAAATAGGGAAATAGCTAAATAGAAATGTAGGGTAAGAGGGAACTTTTTTAGGATTTTTTTTTTTATTATGGTATGTTTGAATGTTGTCAGGAAAAGTCTAGTAGATGAGAGGATAAAGATTCAGGTGGGAAAAATACATAATTGCAAGAACAAAAATCTTTAGTAGGTGAGAGGATGAAGAATCCAGTTTAGAGACTTGACTTCATGTAGGAACAGAGATGTTCACCCATGTTAATTAGAGGCAAGTCAAAATATACAGCTATAAATATAGACAGGGAAGTCCACAGCTGCTTCTGTTTTCTCAGTTTAATGAGAAGCAAGACCATAAGCTGAAAATAGGGGAAAGGGAGAATTAACATCTTTGAAGAGATCTGAGAAGATATAAAATGGTTATCTCAAAAAATGAACATGAAAATTTATTAAGGACATAAATTAGAGTTGTTAAACAGGGATGAGTGGCCATCAGATACTTGTGATCATAAGTTTAAAGTTAGACTACTCAGCACACTTGTGATTTTTTCACCAGATCTATTCAAGTATCGTGACAGAGTAGTGGGGAAATTGGGATTTAATAGGTCCAGAGTTTTGTGATAAGGAGTATGACAGGAGAAGGAGAAAGTGAGCTAAATGAACACACAATGGTGTCAGAACAATAATGGATCATGCATGCATCTAAGCTGTCTAAGGAAGGCTGTGGAAACTTGAAGAGCAGCACAGGACAATAGCAACACTGTTGTGAGGTCAGTGGAGCAAATCTCCCACTGAGGCCAAAGAGAAGGGGAAGTAGAGCATTACAGGGTGAGCTAGCAATTACAAGGTGGTAACCAGAGAGTTGGATGCTTGAAGTTATCCTTTGAAGGTGAAGCAATAGCTGGTGATGACAAGACCCAGGAAATGACCATGAGAACCATGCCCTAGGGATAAGCACCACAGGCAGAGCAGAGGGTAAGTTTCCTTGGATGAGGGTAACATGAAACTGGGAAGTCAGAGTGTTACACACAGCCAAGAAAAGCCATATAAAACTGTATTCCCAGTTTTGCCCCCCAAATTTGTTCCTCTTGCAGTTTTCTCCATCTCAGTTACTGGTGTCTCCATACTTCTACTTAACCCAAGCACCAAATCTTGGAGCATAAATGAAGTATTTTTTAACTTCATATCCCATATTTAATTACTCAACAAATCCTGGTGGCTATACCTTAAAAATATACACAGACTCCAATCACTATCACCTCAATTATCTGTCTCCCAAATTATTGCATTAACTTGCCAACTGGTCTGTCATCTTCTATTCTCAAGATAGAGGCTGGAGTAAATTTTTACAAATATAAGACTGACCATGTTGGTCCTCTGATCAAAACCCAACAGTGGCTTTACATCCCATCTAAACTAACTTCCAAATCCTTACCATGGCCTACTGATTGCCTCCTACCTTCATCTCTCTAACCTCATCTTCTGTATCCTTTTTGCTCATTCTGCTCCAGCCACACTGGCCTTCTCATTGTCTCTAGAATATGTTAGGCATATTCAGATTCAAGAATTTTGTATTTGTGATTGATTCTGCCTGGAACTCTCTTTCCCCACACACTGCATGACCTTTCCTGTCACCTGTCACCTTGCTCAACTGTCACCATCTTGGCATATTTCTTTAATATCCTAATAAAAATTAAAACAGTTTTACCTCTCAACCCCCAATGAACTGTCTACCCACCTTTCAGCTTTAATTTTCTGAGAAAAGTATAGCATGTATGTGTGTGTGTATGTATGTATATATATGTATCTCCTCAATAGAATGCATGCTAGGATTTTGATCTTTTCTTTGTCTATTGCTGTATTCCCAGTAGCCAGGGCTGTGCCTGACACAAAATAAGTGCTCTGTAAATATTTGTTGAGTGAAAAATATGTGGTGAAAAGAATAATGGTAGAGGAGACAAGAGTGCAGGCATTTACACCTTCCATGACATAGGAGAAGTGATCAGGAGGATATTAGATGAGAGCAGCACGGATGTGTTGAAGAAAGTGGAGTTTGATGGAATGTACTTCAGGAGGAGCTGGAGTTTCTGAGGGATAAGAAAAGAGCAATGGGAGCAAACAGAATTTTCTACATCCACTTTTGGTCCTATAGTATGTGCTAAAGGATGAAGGTAGCTGGAACAGAGAGAAGAGGTTGAACATATGGGGAAGGATTTGGTTGATGGATGACAGGTCCACTTGGGGAGTTTCTTATATAGTAAAATATACTCTAATTTATGCAACCCAACAATCCCACTCTGAGGTATTTATTCAAGAGAAATAAGAACATATATCCATACAAATATTTGTCTGTTCATAGTAACTTTATTTATAATAAATAAAAACTGGACATAACCCAAATGACCATTAACTGGTGAATGGAGAAACAAATTGTGGTGTATTTATTCAATAACACTCAGCAATGAAAAGGAAGATATTAGTGGTATATGCAACAACATAAAATAAATCTCAGAATATTATGCTAAGCAAAAGAAGCTAGACAGAAAAAGATGACACACTGTGTGATTCTATTTATATTAAATCACAAAAAAGTAAAGCCTTGGGACTTCCCTGGTGGTCCAGTAGTTAACACTCTGTGCTTCCACGGCAGGGGGCGTGAGTTCGATCCCTGGTTGGGGAACTAAGATCCTGCGTGCCACGGGGTGTGGCCCCTCCCCCCCAAAATAATAGTATACAAAAAAGCAAAAGCCTTAGTGACAAAGAGCTGGTCACTGCTTGTTAGGAGCCATGGGTAGAGTAGGAGACTGATTGGAAAGAGACATGCAGTTGCTTTCTGGAGGAGTGGAAATGTTCTAAATCATGAGGGTAGTGGTAGTTACATGACTATATTTATTTGTCAAAACTCATCTAATCTTAAACTTAATATTGGTGCATTTTATGACATTTAAATTATACCTAAAACTGATTAAAATAATTAACCTATTTATGTTTTGCCTTATTGTGTGTCTCCTCCACTAGAACCCATAATGTAACTTCCCGTTGCGGAGCACAGGCTCCGGACGCGCAGGCTCAGCGGCCATGGCTCACGGGCCCAGCCGCTCCGCGGCATGTGGGATCTTCCCGGACCGGGGCACGAACATGTGTCCGCTGCATCGGCAGGCAGATTCTCAACCACTGCGCCACCAGGGAAGCCCCATAATGTAACTTCTTGAGGGTAATGTTTAGAACAAGTATGCTTGGCACATCATAGATTATAAATATTTGTTGGAAGAATATATATATGTTCCACGCTTCTGATAGCGTCTTTGAACTCAAATATTTCTGTGATTGAATCTCATATTCACTATTTACTAGCCGTGCCAACTTAGGCAACATACATTTAATATCTCTAGCCTTGGTGTTCTCATCTGTAGTGTTGGGATTCTTTCATAAATGAAAATGAAATAATACACTGGAGTAATATGCTTATAGAGCTATCTGGGATGTAGCAAGTGTACAATAAGTCAAACAAATTTGTTATTATTTTATATCACTTTGTTTCATCTCAACTGCCTCTGATCATTTATTATTCTTAATGTACTTTTCTTAAGATTGGAGACTTTGCACTGAGTTCTTCTTATTGTCTGAAAGTCCTAGCACACAACACAGATGTTTGTTGAATATTACCTGATCCTATAAGTGTTTGAGAACCATCTTTCGTCACGCCTGGGGATATGTATACATGCCATTGTCCTTTCCTAAGAATGTTACCTGCCTCCTTCATACACATGCATGAGTACATGTGTATGAAGGAGGCAGTACCCTCATGAGTACACACATGAGCATACACACAAATGATGTGTGTACTTATTGTTGAGGTTTAAGCCACAGTTTCACAGTAAAAATGTCCCTGACTTCTGAGAAGAGATTAGATTACCTTGTTACATGCTTTCTTAGTACCCGACACTTTTCCTTCACGACATCATCAAAATTTGCAGTGGTATATTTGTACAATTATTTGGGTAGTGTAAGGCTGGGTCCACAGCTGGACCCATTTTATCTCTAACAGTCCATTAACACTTCTTAGCAGGGAGAAGGAAGTGGGGGAAGTGGGTAGAGAGGAAGGCAGGAGCCTGGAGTTGTCAGATAAAGAAAGATTTATCTTTTTGGAGAGGGGTGTTTATTTTATTATATATATATTTTTAAAATTCTGATTTATTTTAAGTACCAGGTCTGAGCTGAATTCCAGGTGATACAGCAGTAACCAACAGGTGGGATGAGAATATAGGTCAGATTTCCAATAAATGAAAGAGAAATCACAGAGACATTCCCCGCAGAATCATCTTCTTCCAAGTCGTGTAAGCAAGCCATCTTAGGCAATGGTTGTACTCGCAAGGGGGTGCCTGGCAAGGGCCTGTGAAGTGTGCTTTCCCAATGTTATTCTCTTGCTCAGGAATTAACAGTTCCTCCTCTTTATGTAGTTTACAGCCGAAATTCCTTAGACTGGTGTTTAGAGCCTTTTCTGATGTAGCCCAAATGTATTTTTCCTGCTTTCACTCATAATATTTTCTATCCTTCTTTCCAAAGAGGACCTTGTTCCATTCCTTTGCTAGCTAGGCTCAAGGCTGGAACTCTTTTTCATATATCTGATCCTTAAGCTTCAACTCTTTTTTGAAATACATATTCTGATTTTCATATGTTGTAGCTATAAGATTCCTTCTCATTGTTTATGGAGCTCACCTCTAAAAACAGTTTAGAATCTACTAAGATGTCTGATACATAGCAGGAAGTGAAAAAAATTGGCTGAAATAAGTGTACACTCTTGATAAATGTACATATCTTGATTATCTCTTATGGCCCACATGGAGACATACAACTTTTAGTGTATTTCTTTCATTTTATCTTTAGTCACAATATTTATGAACACATGCTAGACAATGTGGATGGTCCTGAAGGGACAATAATGAAAAATACAGTGATTTTCTTTAAAGAGCTATCAGTCCAGTTGAGGATACAACCCAATAAACAGTAGATTAAAACATGGGATGACGGGCTTCCCTGGTGGCGCAGTGGTTAAGAGTCCGCCTGCCGTTTCAGGGGACACGGGTTCGTGCTCCAGTCTGGGAAGATCCCACATGCCGCGGAGCGGCTGGGCCCGTGAGCCATGGCCGCTGAGCCTGCGCGTCAGGAGCCTGTGCTCCGCAACGGGAGAGGCCACAACAGTGAGAGGCCCACGTACCTCAAAAAAACAAAACAAAACAAAACATGGCATGAGATATCACCCCACACATGTCAGAATGGCTGTCATCAAAGAGACTAGAAATAACAAGTGTTAATAAGAATGTGGAGAAAAGGGAACCCTTGTTCACTATTGGTGGGAATGTAAATGGGTGCAGCCACTATGGAAAACAGTATGGAGGTTCCTCAAAAACTTAAAAATAGAACTACTGTATGTTCCAGCAATTCCACTTCTGGGTTTTTATCCAAAGAAAACTAAATCACTAATTTGAAAAGATACATGCATCCCAATGTTCATTGCAGCATAACGAAGATATGGAGGAAACCTGAGTGTCCACTAATAGATGGATGGAAAGGGAATATATACAATATATATCTACATACACATATATACATTATAATTTAACTTATATGTGGAATCCAAAAATCAAAACAAATGAACAAACATAAAACAGAAACAGACTTATACAAAGAACAAACTAGTAGTTTCCAGAGGGGAGGGGAGTGAGGAGATGGGCAAAATAGGTGAAGGGGATTAAGAGGTACAAACTTTCAGTTATACAATAATTAAGTCATGGGGATATAATATACAACATAAGGAATATAGTCAGTCATATTACAATAATTTGTATGGTAACTAGATTTACACTGGTGAACACTTTTTAATGAACAAAAATATCGAATCACTATGCTATACACCTGAAAACTAATATAATATTGTAAGTCAGTTATGTATTAATAAAAAAAAATGACATGAATAGTCCTACTCTAAGGGAAGCTCAGTGTCCTGAGGCAACACTTCAAAGGTCATTTGGAGGACAAATGGAGGGTTGGCGAAGGCTTTCCAGGGAGGTGAAGGCATTGTTTATTTTTCCCAATCCCATTGGCCTTTCCTGAAGGTAAGTTCTTTGTTCCAGTGGAAAATATCAGCAATTTTTCTATAGGGTACAGAGAATAAGCATTGTCAAAGCATTAGCTAAGCCTTGTGCAGGGGCTTCCTTCATCACCATAACAGCTCTTTGTAGTAGAGGGTATCATCATGCTCATTAGAAAATAGAGACTATGGAGAGATAAACTTTGCTAAGGACACACAGCTGGTAAATGTGGGCCCCATTCTGTCTGGCTCCCAAACCAGTGTTCTTTCCTACTAAAAGCAAAACGAAACAAACAAACCCCAAATTACTGCATACCACAATAAAAACACTATAAAAATTGGCTTCCAATAATCATTCTTTTTTTTTAACCTAATAATGTAGTGGTGGTGATGTTAAGAGTAATAGCACTACCTCCTAAACAGGATACTTGCTTTCCATCTTGATGAGAAACTTCCTAGTAACCCCATTCATGCAACCCATTTTACAGATGAGGAAGAGTTCAGAAATGCTAGGAAGCTTATCCAAGGTAACAATACCACACGGAAGCAGAGCTAGGTGCAAATGGAAGCCTTTGATCTCTCCTTCAATGTTCATACCTGGCAGGGCCTCTGAAGTTTAGCAATTGATATTCTAATTACTCTTTATCACTATTTTTCCCATTTGTACAACAGAGATGTATTTTACCTGTGTAGTGAGTGGAGAGAGGTTAACACAGCTAAACATTCATCTTTTCCTCACTTGGCTTAATGGGAACATTATCCAGAAGGACAATGGTTCAGCACACAAGTGATATTTAGAAGCCTTGAAGAGTAGGTGTGGATAATATGTAAGAGCTATTTTTTTTTTTTTCCACATGAACCTGAATTGGTATACAGCAACTGATTAATAACCTTAGGAATGAAAATGTCAGACCTGTCACATAAATATTATCCAGCAGACTTCAATTTGTTTTGGATAAGGATCAACAGTCACACATAAGGCAGAAGAGACACCTCTGACACCAAAAATCCCCTCTAAATATCACAATCTATTTAAACAAGACATTCAGAAACACAAGCAGTTTAATTAACAATCCATTATGTAAGTAACATTTGCTTATTTTAATTACTGGGAACTTCAGTTAGGTCTCTCCCATAGTGAAGAACGCAAACCTGTTTCTCAGGTAATGGTTTGTGGTTGACGTTCTTAGAAATCCTAGTACCTGGTGATGACTCAGTGCTCAGGTGTAGGAAGCCAGTGAGCAGAACAAGGCCTGGCATAATACCCACCAACAGTGGAGGGCTATCGTCTTTGCAAGCGCTAGTGTGGAAATGAAATCCTGAGATCCAAACTCCATCCTCCTCTGCTTAAAACCTTTCATTCTTTTGCTTTTGCTTTCAGAGGTATTCAGACATATTATCATGACTCACTAGGTTATTTATGACAGGAACTTTCCTACTTCTTTAGACACATCTGTTGCTACTCCTCCCTTCTGCTTTGGCTGTGAAATTCCTTGGGTCTCAGGATATTTCATGCTCTCACCTGCCTTCAGGATTTTGCCCATGCTGATTCCGTCTGAAAGTCTCTTCTTTTCTTGCCTAGAAATTCCACTCACTGTTTAGGGTTGGCTCCAGTATCACCTACCTGCAAAACCTTCTCAAACCCCTTACTCTCATTTCTGCCATGCCCAACTGTCACTCCTAGGCTGTGTCAGTGGTCTCTCCTCCAAGAAGTCAAAGAACTCAGTGTTTACCACTGTCACCTGTGCCTTGAAGAACAACTAACTCCTCCTGGGGAAAACAACCCTCCTCCCTAGTTTGGACAGATGGATTCTCATACAGCTTTTTTATGTCCCAAGAGAATAGGAAGACAATCTACCAAAGAAGTACCCTGGATCAAAGAGTGAAAAAAAAACATTAAAATAGTTTCAAATCTTTTACTGGCCTATTGGCAGTTAAAGGGTAGTCAATGGAGCAGATGATTCTGGAGCAGAGCAGATGATTCTGTATGGAACCTTGTTTCCCATAAAACACTAAGGACCCAGGACATAGTCTGAAGGCAAGTAGCCATTGCTCTCCACAATATTGGAAGATGTTATAACCAATGGGCAATAACAACTATGTAGATATCATTGATGTTAGGATATTTATCCCCCTTACTTAAGGTGGATTTAGACAGTGCAGTGTTTGAGAATTGATGCTTATCCCTGGAAAATGTGTGTTTGCTTATTTTCTTTTTTCTTTTTTTGAAGTACGCGGGCCTCTCACTGTTGTGGCCTCTCCCGTTGCGGAGCACAGGCTCCGGATGCGCAGGCTCAGCGGCCATGGCTCAAGGGCCCAGCCCCTCCGCGGCATGTGGGATCTTCCCAGACCGGGGCACGAACCCGTGTCCCCTGCATCGGCAGGCGGACTCTCAACCACTGCGCCACCAGGGAAGCCCTTGCTTATTTTCTTGATCTAATATCTTTCATTTGATGCACTGGTAGGGCATAGATTCTATGTCCAGACCAACCTTTGTGTGAAAGGGTTAGGAATCAGCACTGAAGGCTTCAAGAGGTGGTATTCTGAACTATAGATTGGTGAATGTAAACAGTTCAACTTTTCTTTAAGTTTCCTTTGTATTATGAGGATATCCATTCATTTACTGAGCCACTGTCGTTTGGCAGGTACTAGGTGCTAGAGATATAGAGTCTATAGAAAGCAAGATGCTTTTCCTAATGGTCCTTCGAAACCTCGTGGGGCAAGACATACAATAAACACAAAAGCAAAGAAATGTACAGGATGTGTTAATATCATGATAATAGCTATGCAAGGTATAAAAGTGGGTATTTTGTTAGAGAGCATCTCAAGGGATGTGGGATAAATTGGACAGTCAGTGAAGAGGCGACACTTGAGCTGAGACATGATATAAAGGTATCAGCCATGTGAAAACTTGGAGGTAGTAGATTCCAGATAGAATAAAACCACCAATTCACAGACCCAAAGGTGAAAACAAACTGAACACCTTCTAGGCACAGAAATGGCTTGATTTGGATCTAGATAGTAAGGGGGAGAAAAGTCAGAGACAGATTGGAGGTCAGCAAGAACAGATCTTGAAGACTATGGTGAAGATTTTGTATTTTAGCTGCTATGGAAATATTAGAGTGTTCATACAATACAGATGAGATCTGATTTATATTTTTTAAACTTGTTCTCTTTGTTAAGGGAGAATAGATTTTGGGGGTAGGAGGATAAAGAGTAGAATCTGAGAAATAAGTTATGAGCCTATTTCATTCATCAAATTACAAATAACTGTGAGTTGCGGGGATTAAGGTGATCTCACTGGCAGTGAGGAGAAGTGGTTGATTTGGGGATGTTTTGGAGGTGGACATGGGAGGATTTGCTGTTAGTGCATGGCTTTATATTTTTACTTTCCATGGTTGTCACTCTTCAGTGACATTAGACACATGCATATAGCTTTGTGTAGTGCTACTGTGGGGAATGCAGTGTTGGGGCAGAGCCTCACCTGCCTCTCATTCACCCCCACTGCCAGAGCCCATCAACAGTGCAATGAGATCCCAGACTACCAGGGGCCTAGAGTCTTAGATGTGACCAAACAATGTGAGAGTTGTGGCACAGATGTCAAGTGCAGAAACAGTTGCCAAACTTCCTTGGTACACCTCCAAGGAAGACATGAGACAAACCACCTCTTCCCCAGATGTTGTAGAGGAAGATGACACTTTAGGGGTTGGATGGACAGAGAGATGGGATGGAAGAGAGCCTATGCACTGAATACTTACCCCTGAATTGTCATCGTGTGCTTGTCAAGTCTTTTCACTAAAATATGGTCACCGTAAAGGCTGGAGCTAAGTTGTATTCACTTTTATATTCCAGTAAGTGACACAGGATCTGGCACTTAGTGCCCAGTAAATGCCTGTCAAAGGAATGAATGGTGGAATTTTTTATCGAAAAGGTATTGGTTTGAGGATTTAGGCTTCTCACTTTTTAAGCAAGTGTAGCAGGAACACAATTTGGAATCAGGCTTCCTGCCTTTCACCCACTTTTATGTCTTGATACTCATGATGCTGCTTCATATTTATCACTATATGATGGCTTAATATTCTCCCACAGAGGCCTCCTTTTGCCCCTGGCCTTGCATGATACAATTTATACTGGCCAGAGGAAAGGCAAGCACATCGGCATTAAATGTGAATATGCCTATTAACATTTCTCCCAGAGAATGTGGTGAGCCTTAGGAATTAGCTCAGAGGTTCAGCTGGGGCCCCTGGTTAGCACATTCTTCGAGCTCTTGGAAAAGGGCAAACATAGAATATTTACAGCCATGGAGAAATGGCCTCATAAAAATGCATAAGGGTGTGTGCACAGAGTGATGACTTGGATGAAAAAAGCAGTGTTTACATACTGCTACACTAAAAATATTCACACCTCATCAAATTGTCAGTCTTGTTTGTTGGCAACAATGGGATTTTTCCCTCTGTAAGGCAGTAATAGAGCTCGGCAGAGCCCTGAGCATTTTGTCTCTTAATCCTTCCCAGATCCCAGCGAGGTGGGTGGTGAGGGTTAGGTTTCCTGTTGTATCAGAGAATAGATCAGGGTTCATTTCTTCCCCTTCGCTGCCCTCACATGATATAGGATATTTGCCATCTCCTGTTTGAGATCTCTATTGTGGCTTTTGGGGGTTGGCCCTTCCTAAAGTCATCTGGTCTACTGCCCTTGTGTGGATGGGGAAAAAGAGCCCTAGAGGAGAGTAATCAATTAAACAAGACCTCTCTTCTACTCAGTGGAAAATCCAAGCCCAGCTCACTATTTTCCTACCTAGAGAAATGTGGGATGACTAAGAGCACAAACCTGTGTAAAAGCTAATTAGATATGGAGAATTTTATATGTACTAGCTTTTGTAATCACTATGGTGATCTTGTAAGGTTGGTTTTGTTATTATAATCATTATTACTATTAATTATTACAGTTTCCCAGTTGAGAACTATAATGATCAAGGTTCATGTAAATTCTGTATTCAAACCTGAAATGTAATTTAGCTCTATAAGACAGGTTATAGTAACCTCCACTTTGTACACATTGGACACACTGACATGTAGCAGAGATACCATCGTGTTTCCTTCTTGATATGCTCTTGCAGAGGAAAGATGGATTTGGAGAGAGACCTGAATTCAAATGCAGATCTCTTCCTTGCTAGATGGGTGCCCTAGGGTGAGGCAGAAAGTATGCCTGTGCCTCAGTTTTCTCATCTATAAAAGCAATAAAATAAAATATGCCCATGGCATGATGGATGTAAAAATAAAATGACAGAGCATAAAGAAAGTGACTATCACCTAGAAGTACTACTCCATACTTGTGGATTCACTCTGCTTTTTCCCCCCCAACAGCAAGCTTGGTGGTTTTTGCTTGTTCATTTGCTTTTGTTTTGTTTTAATTTTATTTTAATAATCCTATTAGAAAACAAACACATGCATTTCTGTACTGTTTTGTATTCACCCTAAGTATTGACTTTTTTATAGTGTCCAGGATGGGTAACATCAATCCTGTTGATTTTCACTAGTTATCGGCCTTCTACTTGCAGGGGTCATACTCCTAAGCCTCATCTCAGAAGATCACTGAGTTAGATTCTTCAAGATTCTTGGCCATAGGAACCATATGGCTAGTCCACTGACTGCTGAATATGTATTGAGCATCTAGATATCTAGATATTGCATGGAATACTGAAAGATAAGGCTTGGTGAGCTCAAGGGAGCCAACAGGGGCCATTTCAATACCTATGAGACCTTAGGAATATATTTAACCTCTTTGTGCTTAGTCTTCTCATCTATATCATGGCCTAAAGATGAAAAGCTTTGAGAAGATTGAGATAATATATATAAAGTACTCACTCAGTGCCTTGCATGTAGTAAAGGTTTAGTCAGTACTAGTTATTAATCTCATTAGCTAAAATATTTAGTAAAAGGTGACTCAAGTTAGTGATTTCCAATGAAAGAAGATAGTATATAATTAAGTCCTACACACAATGTCTTAAATTTTTTATATTAAATAGTGAATAAAATATTAATATTAAAATATTAAATTCAAATATGCATGCATTATATAACATAACAATAAAATTAATCTACATACCATCACCCAATACTTTTGAAACTCACCATACACACCCACATGCCATCCTTCTTCTTTCAGAGGCAACAAAAACTCTGAATTTTGTGTTGAACCTTCCCTTGCTTTTCTTTACAGTTACACCATTTGCTTCTGCATCTTAACAATAGAAGTTTTTAGTTTTGCATGATTTTGACATTTATATAAATGGAATCTCATTGCTATCAGTCCTCTGTTACTTGCTTTGTTTGTTTAACATTGTATTCTGAGATATATCCACCTTGTTCATGTAGCTATGATCTATTCTTGCCAGTACTGTAGAGTATACTTGTGTATGGATATAGCAGAATTCACTTATCCTTTTTTTCTCCTAATGGACATTTTAGTTACTTCCTTTAAATTTTTTTTCCTATTACTATCAGTGTTTCTATCCACATATTATATAAACTCATGGTGTGTATGGACAAGATTCTTTGTAGAATAGATATTTGGGAGTGAAACCATTACGTCCACCAGATTTGAGCATGTTCAACATTACTATATAATGCTATTGTCTTGTTTTACACAGAAACTGTAACCATTTATAACCTTGCATGCAGTATATAAAGTTTATTTATAATTCTACCTTGCATCTTTGCCAGTACTTGATATTCTCAACCTTTAATTTTTGCTAATATGATGAATGAAAAATGGTACCTGCTTGTGGTTTTAGTTTGTATTTTTTTGATTACTAGTGAATTGAAGAATACTTTTGTGAATTGAAGAATATTTTAAAATATTTATTGGTCATTAGAGCTTCTGCTTTTGTGAAGTGCGTCTTAAAGACTTGTCCATTTGTTTTTCCATTGCATTGTCTTTAATTTATTGATTAACATAAATTCTATTTCCTGTCTTGATACTAATCTTGTCATTACATATTCCCAAATATCTTCTCTCAATTTGTGTTTTTTTCATTTCAGTTTTTATGTTATGTCTTTGGATGAACAGATGTTCTTAATACTGCTGAGTACTTCCTCATTTCTTCATGATTTGTACTTTCTATCTGTTGTTTAGAAACCCTTCCCTATCCAGAAGTCATAACGATATTCTAGTGTTCCTCTGTATTAAGTTCTAAGTCTTACAGTTTTACTTTTTTATATTTAAATATTTAATCTACCTGGAATTTATTTTGTATATGGTAGGAAATAGGAGTTGAATTTCATTTTTGTCCATATGAGTATAACTGATTTCTTCAGGATCATTCATTGAATAACTTATCTTTTGCCACTGAGATGTAATGCTGGCCCTGTCATACATCAAATTTCCATATGTGTGGACCTGTTTATGGGCTCCTTTTTCTTCTCATTTACTTATTTGTCTATGTGTACACCAACACCAGCCTGCTTTAATTACTGTCACCTAATAATAATGCTTGGTATTTTGCAAGCCAAATCCAACTATTTTTCTCCCTCAGGAGTGTTTTGGTTATCCTTGGTCATTTGCTCTTTCACATGAAATGGTTGAGTCAACTTGTCAAAGCTCTTTAAAAATAACCTGTTGGAATGTTCTTAGAATTACATTGACTTTATAGATGAATTTGCAAAGAAACGATTAATATTGATTCTTACCATCCATGAACATGATGTAATTTTTAACTTCTTTAATTTTGCTCTTTTTTAATGTTTTTCAATAAGGTTTTATAAGATTTTTCATAAAACTCCTCCCCAACTCTGTTAGATTTATATCTAGGTACTTGATATTTTATGACATTACAAATTGTTTCTCTTTTAAAATATATTTTCTGATGATTCAATTTTTTGTATTTGTATCAAGAATCTCATAATATATCTATTGAGTTAAATGATAAATCTGTAGATTTGGGCTCTTCTGTGTAGATAATCATGTCATCTATGAATAAACAGAGTTTTGTTATTTTATATTTATAAACTTGTACCATCTTTTTTTTTTTTTTTGACTTCCTGTTCTACTAGGACTCCCAACAAACATTGAATAAAAGCTATTTTCTTACTTCTGATCTGAAGAATTATTTGAGAACTGATTTGAAGCTGGATTCCCCAGACAGGTCCTGCCAATCTGGGAATACTTTAAACCAATATTCAGCTAGAGGTTTTCAAGCCACCTAGTTACTGAGATTTGGGACCACAAATTTGGTTGGGGCCAAACTGTAGTAAAGAATTTTCAAAGAACTTTTTTCCTCTTCCCCTAGTTTAGAGGTTTGAGAGAGGGGAATACTCTTTTACTCCCTTTAGGAGTACATTTTATGGTCACCCTTAAATTGTTTGTAGCTTTTGGGGGGTCCAACTCTATACATGTGGAGAATCTCCTACAAGACTCATTACTTTGGGTGAACCTTGTAATTTGTCTCCTTGCTAACAAGGGCCCAAGTACACTGGGGTTCAACAAACACCCCTGAATGAGAGCTTAGTTCAGTGCTCTGCTTGACTTTCTGGAGTTCTCTTATTGCACTTAGATTTTGACCTTTAAGTCTTCTTACATACTGGTCAATCCAATGCATTTAAGAATAACTTCTATATTGTACCTAAAATTTTCAATGTTTCCAATGTTAGAATGCCTTGTTTATCATATTTCTGGAATCACAGGTCTCAAGCAGGACTTTTTAATATATCTCCTATGTATGTTGCAACTATGCATGATAAGATACCATCCTTGCTTTCATAAAGTACACAGTAGAGTTGGAAGACAGACATGTAAACAGGGCATTACAGTAGAGAATCATACATGTTATCATGGCATTAGCCATGTGAGGGGCTAGAGCAGGACACTCAGGAAAGAGGGAGGTACACTTGCAGAGGCCCTGGGGTGAAATGACATATCTGGAGTTTTAGGGGTATCTTGTGATTCCTTTAGGCACTATTTCTTGACCTTCATCCCTACTCTAGAGGGTAAGAGAAGCAGGTTTACCATTAAGAGATAAGAAAATGAGTCTCCTAAAGATCAGCTGATTTGCTCGTGGGGCCATGGTTAGCAAGCTGAAAATACTGTCTTTTGACTCTGAGTCCAGTTCCCTTCCCACCACTGATACAGTTGGGCCTTGAAAGATGAGACTCTGAATCCCTTCTGATATGTTCCTAGAGCTCCTGATCCAATGATCTATCTATAGAAGATACATGATCAGTGCTCGCCTATCACCCCAAAGCAGCTATATTTGGAAAATGTAAAGCAATTTTACTGTATTGTTTTCCTCTGTACAAAAATTGATCAGAGAAGGAGGGTTCTCTGGGAAGACTCACTCCGTAGTAGTTGACAGTGAGCCTCAAGCAGTGCTGCTAATAATAAGTGAGGAGGAGGAGGAGCTGCTGTAATTGCTTCATAGAATTTATAATCCTCTGTGGGTGCTGAATTCTCCCTCTGCAGTGGTCCAACAAGGTTCCGCCAATGCTTGCTCTTTTTGTTTCTTTTGTTCTTTCATTCACTGAGCTTTCTTAAGAACTGATTTGTATAACCTGAATATCAGGTATTTAACCAAAGCTTTGAACTTTGGCACCTGCCTCTCTGGACATGGTCAGTTGCTTTCTCTGATTTATTGACACGTTGCATGTTGACTTTCCATGTTTAATTCCTACCTGGAGATGGCTATACATGGAGGTAGCTCTAGAATTTGAATACATAAGATGCCTAGGAAGAGAAATCTGGTCCAAAGGCAAAGGTAGGGAATGTGTCTTCAATTGCATTTGCATAGCAAGCCCACAGTTTGAACTTGGATTATCTGACCCTTCCTTGCAGCACTTTTCTCACATGAAAATGAGATTAACAGTAGTACTTAATTCATTAAGCTCTTGTGAGGATGAAATGAATGAATACATGTAAAGAACTTAGAAGAGTTTTTGATGTATGGATACCAAGGGGGAAGGGGTGTGGGATGAATTGGGGGATTGGGATTGACATATATATATACTATTGATACTATGTATAAAATAGATAACTAATGAGGACCTACTGTATAGCACAGGGAACTCTACTCAGTGCTCTGTGGTGACCTAAATGGGAAGGAAATTAAAAAGAAAAAAGGTATATATGTATACATGTAGCTGATTCATTTTGCTGTACAGTAGAAGCTAACATAACATTGTAAATCAACTATATTCCAATAAAAATTAGTAAAAAAAAGAGTGTTTGATATGGAGAAATTGCTCAACAAATGCAGGCTACAATAATATTAGCAATAGTAATGCTTATCTTTAAGTTGTTTATTTGATGTAATGTGTTTAGATGATCATGTCGGCATTACTGGAGAGGAGGACTAGACTTCTTCTTTTGACACTTCCAGAGGTATCTGAGGTTTTCTACATATCTGGCTGACACTAGAGTATAATTTCAGGTGGGAGGAAGCTTTTTACATGCCCTAAACCTCTTCTAAGCATTCACAGTTCCTAATACTTATCAATATTTGAGAATATTTCTTTTATACATTTAGAGTTTCCCATTTAAATACAGATGCTCTCTAAGGTGGTTGACAAAGCAACAAAACAGGAATTTGTAATCAAAGGACTTAGGATGTTTCCATACAAATAGTAAAATTATTGTTCTAGTTCTGTGAAAAATGCCATTGGTAGTTTGATAGGGATTGCATTGAATCTGTAAATTGCTTTGGGTAGTAGAGTCATTTTCACAATGTTGATTCTTCCAATCCAAGAATGTGGTATATCACTCCATCTGTATGTATCATCTTTAATTTCTTTCAACAGTGTCTTATAGTTTTCTGCATATGGGTCTTTCATCTCCTTAGGTAGGTTTATTCCTAGGTATTTTATTCTTTTTGTTGCAATGGTAAATGGGAGTGTTTCCTTAATTTCTCTTTCAGATTTTTCATCGTTAGTATATAGGAATGAAAGAGATTTCTGAGCATTAATTTTGTATCCTGCCACTTTACCAAATTCATTGATTAGCTCTAGTAGTTTTCTGGTTGCATATTTAGGATTCTCTATGTATAATACCGTGCCATCTGCTAACAGTGACACAAAAGACCCCAAATAACTAAAGCAATCTTGAGAAAGAAAAACGGAGATGGAGGAAACAGGCTTTCTGACTTCAGACTATACGTCAAAGCTACAGTAATCAAGTATGGTACTGGCACCACAAAAACAGAAATATAGATTAATGGAACAGAATAGAAAGCCCAGAGATAAACCCACAGGCATATGACCTTATCTTTGACAAAGGAGGCAAGAATGTACAATGGAGAAAAGACAGCCTCTTCAATAAGTGGTCCTGGGAAAACTGGATAGCTACATGTAAAAGAATGAAATAGAATACTTCCTAACACCATGCACAAAATAAGCTCGAAATGGATTAAAGACTGAAATGTAAGGCCAGACACTACAAAACTCTTAGAGGAAAACAGGCAGAGGCTGAGACAAGATGGCAGAAGAGTAAGACGCAGAGATTACCTTCCTCCCCACAGATACACCAGAAATACATCTACCCGTGGAACAACTCCTGCAGAAAACCTACTGAACGATGGCAGAAGACCTCAGACCTCCCAAAAGGCAAGAAACTCCACACTTACCTGGGTAGGGCAAACAAAAAAACCCTAAAAACAGAGACAGAGGATAGGGACGGGACCGGCACCAGTGGGAGGGAGCTGTGAAGCAGGAAAGGTTTCCACACACTAGGAAGCCCCTTCACGGGCAGAGACTGCAGGTGGCGGAGGGGGGAAGCTTCGGAGTCGCGGAGGAGAGCACAGCCGCAGGGGCGCGGAGGGGAGAGCAGAGAGATTCCCGCACGGAGGATCGGCGCCGACCGGCACTCACCAGCCCAAGAGGCTTGTCTGCTCCCCCGCCGGGGCGGGCGGGGCTGGAAGCCAAGGCTCAGCCTTCAGTCGGAGCGCAGGGGGAGGACTGGGGTTGGCGGCGTGAACACAGCCTGCAGGGGGCTAGTGCACCACGGCTAGCCGGGAGGGAGTCCGGGAAAAGTCTGGACCTGCCGAGGAGGCAGGAGACTTTTTCTTCCCTCTTTGTTTCCTGGTGCGTGAGGAGAGGGGATTAAGAGCGCTGCTTAAAGGAGCTCCAGAGACAGGTGCGAGCCGCGGCTACCAGCGTGGACCCCAGAGACGGGCCTGAGACACTAGGGCTGCTGCTGCCGCCACCAGGAAGCCTGTGTGCGAGCACAGATCACTCCCCTCCTGGAGCCTGTGCAGCCCGCCAACGCCAGGGTCCCGTGATCCAGGGACAACTTCCCCGGGAGAACGCACAGCGCGCCTCAGGCTGGTGCAACGTCCCGCTGGCCTCTGCCGCCGCAGGCTCGCCCCGCTCCATGCCCCTCCCTCCCTCTGGCCTAAGTGAGCCAGAGCCCCCGAGTCAGTGGCTCCTTTAACCCGTCCTGTCTGAGCAAAGAACAGACGCCCTCCAGCGACCTACACGCAGAGGCGAGGCCATATCCAAAGCTGAGCCCCGGGAGCTGTGCAAACAAAGAAGAGAAAGGGAAATCTCTCCCCGCAGCCTCAGGAGCAGCAGATTAAATCCCCACAATCAACTTGATGTACCCTGCATCTGCAGAATACATGAATAGACGGCAAATCATCCCAAATTGAGGAGGTGGACTTTGACAGCAAGATTTTTTTTCCCCACTTTTCCTCATCTTATGAGTGTGTATGTGTATTCTTCTGTGCGAGATTTTGTCTGTATAGCTTTGCTTTCACCATTTGTCCTAGGGTTCTATCTGTCTTTTTTTTTTTCTATCTTAATAATTTTTTACTTTAATAACCTTATTTTATTTTATCTAACATTATTCTATTTTATCCTTCCTCCCTCCCTCCCTCTCTCTCTCTCTCGCTCTCTCTCGCTATCTCTCTTTCTTTCTTTCTTCCTTTCTTTCTTTCTTCCTTCCTTTCTTTCTTTCTTTCTACTTTTTCTCCCTTTTATTCTGAGCCATGTAGATGAAAGGATCTTGATGCTGCAGCCAGGAGTCAGTGCTGTTCCTCTGAGGTGGGAGAGCCAGCTTCAGGACACCGGTCTACAAGAGACCTCCCAACCCCACATAATATCAAACGGCGAAAATCTCCCAGAGATCTCCATCTCAACACTAGCACACAGCTTCACTCAAAGACCAGCAAGCTACAGTGCTGGACACCCTATGCAAAACAACTAGCAAGACAGGAACACAACCCCACCCATTAGCAGAGAGGCTAAAATCATAATAAGGCCACAGCCAAAAACACCGCCTGACGTGGACCTGCCCACCAGAAAGACAAGATCCAGCCTCATCCATCAGAACACAGGCACTAGTCCCCTCCACCAGGAAGCCTACACAACCCAATGAACCAACTTTAGCCACTGGGGACAGACACCAAAAACAACGGGAACTACGAACCTGCAGCCTGCAAAAAGGAGACCCCAAACACAGTAAGATAAGCAAAATGAGAAGACAGAAAAATACAGAGCAGATGAAGGAGCAAGATGAAAACCCACCAGAACTAACAAATGAAGAGGAAATACGCAGTCTATCTGAAAACGAATTCAGAATGATGACAGTAAAGATTATCCAAAACCTTGGAAATAGAATTAACAAGGACCTAGAAGAACTAAAGATGAAACAAGCAACAAAGAACAGCACAATAAATTAAATTAAAAATACTCTAGATGGGATCAATAGCAGAATAACTGAGGCAGAAGAACGGATAAGTGATCTGGAAGATAAAATAGTTGAAATAACTACTGCAGAGCAGAATTAGGAATAAAGAATGAAAAGAACTGAGGACAGTCTCAGAGACCTCTGGGACAACATTAAACACACCAACATTTGAATTATAGGGGTTCCAGAAGAAGAAGAGAAAAAGAAAGGGACTGAGAAAATATTTGAAAAGATTATAGTTGAAAACTTCCCTAATATGGGAAAGGAAATAGTTAATCAAGTCCAGGAAGCACAAAGAGTCCCATCCAGGATAAATCCAAGGAGAAACATGCCAAGGCACATACTAATCAAACTTTCAAAAATTAAATACAAAGAAAACATATTAAAAGCAGCAAGGGAAAAACAACAAATAACACACAAGGGAATCCCCATAAGATTAACATCTGATCTTTCAGCAGAAACTCTTCAAGCCAGAAGGGACTGGCAGGACATATTTAAAGTGATGAAGGAGAGACACCTGCAACCAAGATTACTCTACCCAGCAAGGATCTCATTCAGATTTGATGGAGAAATTAAAACCTTTAGAGACAAGCAAAAGCTGAGAGAGTTCAGCACCACCAAACCAGCTTTACAACAAATGCTAAAGGAACTTCTCTAGACAAGAAACACAAGAGAAGGAAAAAACCTACAATAACAAACCCAAAACAATTAAGAAAATGGGAATAGGAATGTACATATCGATAGTCACCTTAAATGTTAATGGATTAAATGCTCCCACCAAAAGACACAGACTGGCTGAATGGATACAAAAACAAGACCCATATATATGCTGTCTACAAGAGACCCACTTCAGACCTAGGGACACATACAGACTGAAAGTAAGGGGATTGAAAAAGATATTCCATGAAAAGGGAAACCAAAAGAAAGCCAGAGTAGCTGTTCTCATATCAGACAAAATATACTTTAAAATAAAGACTATTACAAGAGACAAAGAAGGGCACTACATAATGATCAAGGGGTCGATCCAAGAAGAAGATATAACAATTGTAAATATTTATGCACCCAACACAGGAGCACCTCAATACATAAGGCAAATACTAACAGCCATAAAAGGGGAAATCGACAGTAGCACATTCATAGTAGGGGACTTTAACACCGCATTTTCACTAATGGACAGATAATCCAGAATGAAAATAAATAAGGAAACACAAGATTTAAATGATACATTAAACAAGATGGACTTAATTGATATTCATAGGACATTCCATCCGAAAACAGCAGAATACACATTTTTCTCAAGTGTTCATAGAATATTCTCCAGGATAGATCATATCTTGGGTCACAAATCAAGCCATGGTAAATTTAAGAAAATTGAAATCGTATCAAGTATCTTTTCTGATGACAATGCTATGAGACTAGATATCAATTACAGGAAAAGATCTGTAAAAAATACAAACACATGGAGGATAAACAATACATTACTTAATAAAGAAGTGATCACTGAAGAAATCAAAGAGGAAATCAAAAAATATCTAGAAACAAATGACAATGCAGACACGATGACCCAAAACGTATAGGATCCAGCAAAAGCAGTTCTAAGAGAGAAGTTTATAGCAATACAATGCTACCTTAAGAAACAGGAAACATCTCGAATAAACAACCTAACCTCGCATCTAAAGCAATTAGAGAAAGAACAACAACAAAAAAAACAAAGTTAGCAGAAGGAAAGAAATCATAAAGATCAGATCAGAAATAAATGAAAAAGAAATCAAGGAAACAATAGCAAAGATCAATAAAAGTAAAAGCTGGTTCTTTGAGAAGATAAACAAAATTGAGAAACCATTAGCCAGACTCATCAAGAAAAAAAGGGGGAAGACTCAAATCAATAGAATTAGAAATGAAAAAGGAGAGGTAACAACTGACACTGCAGAAATACAAAAGATCATGAGAGATTACTACAAGCCACTCTATGCCAATAAAATGGACAACCTGGAAGAAACGGGCACATTCTTAGAAAGGCACAACCTGCCAAGACTGAATCAGGAAGAAATAGATAATATGAAGAGACCAATGACAAGCACTGAAATTGAAACTGTGATTAAAAATCTTCCAACAAACAAAAGCCCAGGACCAGATGGCTTCACAGGCGAATTCTATCAAACATTTAGAGAAGAGTTAACACCTATCCTTCTCAAACTCTTCCAAAATATAGCAGAGGGAGGAACACTCCCAAATTCATTCTACGAGGCCACCATCACCCTGA